>ML887584.1:0-13625 GCA_009831015.1 Picea engelmannii | reverse complement strand
TGAAAGTAACCTATGCATTTCATCATGTTGGATTACTGAGAGGGGGGGGGGGGTGAATCAATAATAACGTAATTATAATCCTTTTTCTTCAAATGTTATATCAATGTAGAATTATTATCCAATAATGAGAAGTAATAAATAAACAATCACACACACACACACACAGTACACCAGTGTTTTACATGGAAACCCAAATCGAGAGAAAACCACAGAATGCTTTTTCTTATATGTCTTGAAGAAGTACATTCATTGGAAGCACCGACTTCCTTTGTTTTCCAGCTGCAACTGGAAGGAGGCTCCAACCCCCTAGTTTCTCAGGCTACAACCTGAGGGAATATCCAACTCCCCAAATCTTTGGCTACAACTAGAAGGAGGATACAACCCCCAATGTTCTCCATCTACAACCAGATGGTGAATACAACCACCTGTCCTTGCCCCGTCCTACCACCCTGAAGTAGAAGTAGAATGATGGAACCACTGTCACACTATCATTGTGAGATATACCACTGTAAACCTGTACCAATAAATCTGAACCATGCATCAACCATGCATCAACCTGTATATCAAACTGTAATCAACCTGTACCACAAAAAGTGCATTAACCATGCACCAACCTGTAATCAACATGTACCATAAACAAGTGCATCAACCATGCACCAACCTGTAATCAACCTGTACCATAAACAAGTGCATCAACCATGCACCAACCTGTAATCAACATGTACCATAAATAAGTGCATCAAAAATGTGCCAAGTATGTACCAATCATGTGTCAACTACTCATCAACTATGACTCATCAATATGTACCAACATCATCAACTATACACCTCATGTATATGCACCAACTCATCAACTACTTGTCTCAACCATGTACTCAACATGTACCTCAACCAAAAGCCCTCATCAATTTCATCATCCAAATATGATTTGTAGCTCTGTAATATACCTGGTGTATATGATCACATTCTTTCAAACCTTCCTTAACTTTAAAAACAAGAGACTATCATTTTCATCAAACTTTTCTTTAATCTCACATGCCTAGTTTTGGATTAGTTAACAACCCTAACTTGAAGTAATCATAACTTTGAACCTGTAATGTATAAATATCTGTAACTAATATACAATTTTATTCAATGTGTTTTATGAAATTCTTCCAAGTGGAATTACTTGGAACCTCTCAAAAAAGGAGTTATAGCAAAAATGACATACCTTGCTGAATTCTGGCTTATTCTAGAGAGCGACATTTTAGAGCGTGCCCCATACCAAATGTTTGATGAAATGATATGAAAATTTTACATAGAATACTATAGACTATACCATAACTATCACAATTGGTCTCACTAAATTTGGATCTGTTATGAAGAAGTTATGACGTTTTTACCCGAAACACCTGATTTTGACTAGTTTCAGGACTGACCACAAACCCTATTTTCCACAGAGTGCAACTCTCACAATACAACGACCAACAAGATGAATTTTTAACCACAGATACTTGGATATGTTTTCTCACTTTCATATCAATTTCAGGAACTGAATCATTATATAAAAAAAATTATAGTGAAAATGGTGAAATGACCTGAAAATAACATACCTTAGAAAGCACCATCAAAATAATTTATCCTTCCTTGCATTTCAACCTTCTTTTCTTCACTTTCCTTAGAATTTTGGATTAGATATCATTTGTATACCTCATAAACCTATATATATTCAATATTATCAAGTGTGTTTCAAATGAGAGAGCCTTGCCTCTTATTTATACTCTCCAAGTAGCTTCCTTAACAACATCTTCTAGGTCACTTGGCCTCACTTTCCTTATTTTAGGGTTGGGTCCACTTCTAATTTATCCATTAAAATTATTATTGAAATAATTTATTTTGTATTCAATTTGAATTATAATACATTCATTACTTCACTTTATTATTTACCTTTTAAAATCTCTTAAACCACTTTGATTACTTTGACCTTTTGGGGCTTCTAGATGACATATGAGTGTCCTCCAACTTCATAAGGTCATAACTCTCAAACCATGAGGAGTTATGTGACGTTCTACATACCACCAGAAATGGCATGACATTTACTATCCATATAGAATAGTATTACCTAAAAATATATCATAACTGATACCATTACCCATCAAACAAACTTGGGTCCATTACCCAAACCTGGGGTCTCCAACTTCTCATGGCCATAACTCTCTAACCGTGAGGAATTATGTGATGTTCCACATACCACCGGAAATTACATGACAAGAACTATGCATATATGATATTTTCCCTGACAAATTCACTTTCCTTCATCTCATTATTCCACAATTATGCATGGGTTCTCTTAATCCACAAAGCGTCTTCCCGTGAGGGATTTCACCATAAGGGGACCACTTTGGAGTTCATCCATATTTACTTCTTATCAACCATGACAAAAAAATAATGAGTCATATTTAAATCAAACACTATTGGGTTCATTACCCAAACCTTTGTGCTACGGGTCTTTCTTCAAGGGTTGACATCAATGGCAACCAACCTTAATCAACACATAATTCAATTAAGATTCAAAAATAAATCCTATCATTCTAATTGAAGATATGATCACAACGTTTATGTTTTGAGTAGCAAATTATATACGATATTTATAATGTAAACATCCTTCACATAATAGATCATTAAGTCTAAAACTATCAGACCTATTAATGTATTAGGATTAACAAAACATAAATGAAAACATCATTAACAAAAGGCTAAATCCAAAATGCATATATGTTGTTTCATTAAGTTCTGGAATACTTCGTCCACCTCTTTCCCTCATCCAAGATGCTTTCCATTACAAAATATAGAGTATTTAAAGAGTTCATGTAAGCTAAACTTCCTATCTTCTAAGATAGGATCAGATCTCAAAAAGATCTAAAAGTTACAAATATAGAGGGCTTAAAGCCACTCAAGATCAAACTAAATCTTCAAAATCTATGAGAATTTTCTCCTATTTACAAAATAAGAAAAGAAAAGATAGTTGATCGACTAAGTCCAGCATGCTCCATCCCATAAGATCAGCATGAAATACATCCTATCATGAAAAAGGAAATGAGGAAGTCAAATATTTTATTAACTATCAATTGCTAAATTTTATATGAGAAATTGACTTGACTATAGAATCTCTTGATTCTGTAGCCAGTCTTATTATTGGTAACATAAATCTAAATCACTCTAGATTAATTAGAAAAAATAAAAAAGCATAACTGTGATACAAACCAATCTTACCATACATCTGATAACAAAATTTGAATCACAATATCTCATAATTGATCATGACCTTGACACTATCAGGGTTTTTTTATTATGATATTGCCTGTCCTTTTCAAAATTTTTACTTGTCTTTGTGGATTGGCCTTGAGCTCACGGTTTTAATTTGCCAATGAATCATTTTGAGCCACAAGAGATTTGATCATTGCTTGAAGGATGGGGATGTCTATATAGTACTAACCTATCCAATGTAAACAAGCTTCACAATGTACAACGGGGGTAATCGGTTGAGAAAGCGTGTGATTGTGTACTAAAACACCACTACTATCCACTGTCGGCCTTTGACCAAGCTTGATACCTGTAAATTCCTTGTTGTCTTTTAGACACGGTGGGAGTTTATGCACATAATCGAATGGTTGGTCTGGTTGGGAACAATTCAGATCTTCCTGTTGCAAAAACCTCTCGATCGCGGAGTATGAATCCTCGTGGATCTCGATCGATTTGATCGATCTCACATGAGCTTTGGATCTATTATGCAGATTCTGAGAAATGAGTCGACTGACCTTCTTGTTAAGAAACCCTATTTCTTGATTCTTCTTTGACTTCTTGAGAGGGTTTCCAATGTTGTATTTGCTAGTAGGGTCATGGTAGACATTTGGCTCATGCACAGGAGTTTCGATAAACTCATAAATAAAACCTTGTTTCCCACATAAAAGTTGATCGAACAATGCCTCTTTAGAAGGATTATTATTCACAAGATCTGGGTTGCCAATTGAGAACTTAAGAGGCTTCTCTATCATTGGATTATCCATTACAGGGGTCTCTACATGATTTACTGTAACGAAACCATTATGGGCTATGAAACCATCCCAATCCTCACCAAATGTTTTCAAATGATGAACTAACAGTAATTTAATCAAACCATGGTGAAAGAGGCTTGAATCCAAGTTCTTTTTATTATATCTCTTTGACATTTTATACAAACTTCTTAGCAGGAAAAGTGACATGTTTAAATGGAATCCAATAAAATGCATGAGCAATCATTTGTGGTAAAGGAAAACCAAGCCAAAATGACCTTCACAGGTAATAAATTGTCTTAACACTGCCAAAAAACCATGCCATCTAATATTAAGCAGGGAGACTAGAATACCTTTGTCACAATGGTGAATATTTCTAGAGGTGACGAACAAACTCCAGGGTACTTCGCCCAATTTCAAATTTTTAAACCACTTTTGACCAGTGAGAGGGAGCACTCTCACTTCAATTAGAAATTTTTCGGTTATCTCCAATTGAATATCACCCACCTTGGCTCTGCATCCATCAAATGTGAGGGAGAATTCTTTGGCCACTTGCAAGTTATGACCTTGGAATTTCTTAATAAACACATCCCAATCATGGCTCTTCAGATCATCACTCGCATCATCATACAACAACAAAGTTTGGGACCCATTTGGCTCAAATCAGACAACAGGGGCCATAAGGGTTCAAACAGATGGTAACAAAGAAAAACCAAGGTCACTGTGTTCTTAGGAGATAGCAGTGAAAGAGACAAACCTGAGCTAAAATGATGGAAGCAAAACTAGGAACATACCAACGCAACCATGACATAAGAAATAAGGGTTTCAGTCATGAAATTCGGGCATTTCTGGTAATTAATACTTTGAGTATGGAGCGTAACTCAAGACCCTAGCTTATAAAGAGGGATCTGTCAATTCAAATTTCCAACTAAATCAAAGTACAGGGTATGTTCCAGGTGCGTTTAATTCCCATGACATGTAATGGGTATACTCGATTTGTAAAGTTTAGGAGAGGATGCGTTTTTACAATCCAAATGCAAATAAAAAAATTAAAATCAAAGTTGATTTACCAAGAATGTTAAATGAACAAGATTATAGTCCAAATGTTAATCGATTCTTGGTATATTTACAAAGTATCCAAAATATTAGCTTATAGTCCAAGAGAAACTCAACATAAGTATTTCATCGGTATATGATAAGCTCAGAAAAATCATTAAAATGAGATAGATGTAATCCCATTGATCTTTAAAAACCAATCCTTGGATAGAATTATAACGCGAAATCAAGTTTCCATGCTTGATTTGTGCTTACAGTCATGAATCAAGCATGAAAACACAAGATACAAGTAAAACAAGAATAATCGAATATATATTATTTTTATATAACCCAACAATCACCCTCAAATAGAGATATTTAGGGGATAAGGTGATGGCAGCTACATGAGGTGTTATTTGTCATTCAAAAAGCAAGAACATGTAGGGCTGCCAATAGTGGTGACTTGCTGGGAGAAGCAGTTATCTCTGCATCACTGATGAGTTCATGTTAGGACTGCTTAGAATGATTACAAATCAAAGAACTAGTGAAGGACATCAAGCATCTCAATCAAATTTCAAGAATCATTACACAGTCCAGCTTCAGATATCTTCTTGTTAAAATGAAATCCGATGACACATTTTAATTATGAGAGAAACGATATTTAAGCCAATGGCTCTAATACTATTGACATGGCCATTTCTTCCAGGAGGCATCTATAGCCTCGACAGGCGTGTCAATTACCCCACTCTGATGCCTCTACCCTGTCCAAGAAATTTCAGTATAAATGAAGGAAAATTATGACTGATATCAAAATTTATACCTGATATTTTTCTTGACCCTAACATCGTTTCGCTACCAGTAGCCCTGTTCAGTACCCCGACGAAGTTGTCTTGGCATCATGTATGAATTTACCCGCTACCAATAGACATTTTCAGTATCTCGGTGGGTTTACAAACACTTCCCACAACTCTTTGGAAATTATTTTCAGTTTGGTGTAAATTTAATGGATTTTCAGAAGAGCAGGGTGATGCTGAAAATTTCAGTTTTTAGAACACTTGATATTTTTCAGCCTTTAATTTATTGCCTGATAACCTTCATTACGATCTGAAATTATTTTTCTGATGAGACTAATTTTTCGAGGACAGGAAGGCATACTTGAGTTGTTTTGTTTAAAACAGGGACAACGTAAAGAGCTTTAATGATGGTCATGTCTTCTCATAATTATAAAGTGAAACCAGGAAACCTAACCTGAACAGAAAGTTTCTTTAGCTAATCTGCGTTTCAGCAAGTTACAACATTGATTCTCTAAAAGACATTAACTGTTTCTTCATAATGAGGCATTCTGGTTTCCCTTCATGAACTAAAAGGTGACACTGAAATAAGCTTATCCAGAGATCAACAAAAACAAACAAAATGAAAGGAACCAAAAACCAGAAAACAAAAAGAAAATATAAAAAATATGTACAAAGGTGGGTCTGAAATTTATCAGGAAAACTACTTCTTGAGAGCTTGGCCATTCACTGGGAAGGTGTATGGATGTCCCTATAAAATTTGTAGACAGAAGGAGTCGGGTCCTAGTTTTTCAGCGATTACGAAAGGCCCCAACCACAGGTTCTGGAACTTGGTGTGTTCCCTTTTTCCTTCGTGAGGTTTATCCCACTTGAGAACCAAATCTCCTACCTCGAAGTTTCTATATGAAGCAGAGTTTGAATCAAACCAACCTTTCACAATCTGCTGATGCTGATCACGTATCTCCTTTTCTTTTTCTCTTACTTCTTCTAGTTTCAACAAGGTATTAATTCGACTTTCAAGAGGAGGGAAATCCTGGTCTTGAACTTTCTATGATAATTGCAGAGAGGGAAGAAAAATAAGAGGAGGGGGAATTGCTTCTCTTTCGTAGGCGAGAAAGAAAGGAGAATTACCAACAAAGGTCTTTGGAGTCACCCTATCATCCCAAAGTGCATTAAAAATCATGTTGTGCCAGTTCTTGTGGTTTTCAAAAACTATCCTCTTGATGATCTTGATCAAATTTTTATTCGTTGATTCTGCTAGGCCGTTTCCTTGGGGGTAATAACTGGTAGAATAATTAGTTTGATCCCTTTCTCCAAAGAAAAATTTCTCATATCGAGGGATGAAAAGTAATAATCATTATCGAAGATCAAACATTCGGGAATGTCGAATCTAGTAATGATATTCGTGACAAGGAAAGATATCACCTGATTAGTGTTTACCACTTTCAGCGGTGCAACCTCGGACCATATGGTAAAATAATCTGTTGTTGTAATGATGTATTTATGCTACTGTGAATAAGTGGGGTTAATTGGCACTATGATGTCGAGAACCCATTGTTGAAAAGGTGAATCTACCGAAACAGGATGCAAAGGAAATGCTGCCTTTATGACTCGTCCAACAACATTTTGTCAGATTATGTATTTACGACATAATGCATGGGCATATTTGAATAACATGGGCCAATAGTACCCAACTCTTACTACTTTGTGAGCAGTCGTGTCTCCATCAAAATTCTCACCGACTTCACCTGCATGAAGTTCAGATAATATTATCTCTGCTACATCCCTTTGTAAACAACGCATGAGAACACTATCAATTGTTTTTCGGAATAATACATCGTTTATCAACTAGAAAGGTGAAGATTTTAGTCTTTGTGCTCTTCTCTTTTTTGAATCAAGATGGCGGGGAGAAGAACCGTGTGTTAAATAAAACTTAATATCATCAAACCAAGAGTTAGCGAAAACTTGTGTACAACTGATTTGTTTCCTATCATGTTGATCTACAATTAAGGAATTGATTTGACTTTCTTGTTCTTTAATTGAATAAACAACTAGTTTACATAGGACTTGAACTCTGATAATTTGTGCAGGGGTTATTTCGAGGTCATATTCTTGCAACAAAGTCTTCCAGTTTTCCCTTTTTTCACCCAATTCCTTTTTTACTAACAAGTTTCTAACAACAGGATAAGGGACAATCACTTTAGTTCTGGATTTCAGCAAATATGATCGGAAGTGTTTCACTGCTTTGAAAAATGCATAAGCTTGTTGATCTACAATTGGGTATTTAAGTTCTTCTCCTTTGAAAACTGAGCTCATGAAGGCAATAGGGATTTCATTGCTTTCAACATTCTTTTGGGTTTGGACAACAACATAAGATTGATCAGAGGCGAAAGTGTAAAGAGTGAAATATTGTGAGAAATCATGACTCATCAAGGAAGGGGATTCAATTATCACTTTTTTGATAGATTCAAAATATTGACCTTCTTGGGGTCCCCAATGATACTGAGTATCCTTTTTAATTAAATTTTGCAAAGACCTTACCATTTCTGAGAAACTTGGGACAAACCTTCTGACAAAGTTAATCTTGCCTAGAAATGACTGCATGGCTTTCTTGGAAGAGGGAGGAGAGAGTTTAGCAATATCTTGAGTTCTTTCAGGATCGATAATCATTCCATCTTTGGATACTATGAACCCTAGTAATTTGCCTTTCTCAACTGCAAATACCAATTTCTTAGGGTTGAGATATATTTCACACTTGCGGCATCGTTCCAGGACAACTCTAAGGTGAGACAAATGGTCCTTGTTGTTTTTAGAGAAAATAGTCACATCATCAAGATATACCACTACTGATTGATTTAGGAGGCCATGAAAAGCAATGTCCATTTCTCTTTGAAAAGTGGCCATGACATTTATAAGCCAAAAATCCATCTTCCTGTAGGCATAGGTGCCCCATGGGGTACGAAAAGTGGTTTTGAGTTGATCCGAGGGAGACATTAGGACTTGGTTGTATCCCGAAAAATCGTCTAACAAAGACAGCCTTTCGGAACCAGAGACTTGTTGGAGAATTTGTTCCATTGGCGGAATGGGATAATTATCTTTGTTTGAAGCTCGGTTCAATTTACATAAATCGAAATAGAGTTGAATTTTACCGCTCTTCTTCCTTACATGAACTAGATTAAACACCCATTGCGTGTGTCTCACCGGGAAAATTATCTTTGAATTTAATAATTTATTCAATTCTTTCTTGACAGTGGGTTCCAACTTAGGGTGCATCTTTCTCAACTTCTACTGAAAAGGTTGAGTCTGTGGTTTCATGGGGATGACATGTTGTATGATATTAGGATCAAACATTTTCAGATCATCATATGTCTAGGCAAAAACGTCTTTAAATTCCTTAAACAATTTTATAAAATCATATCGTTCTTGCTTAGAACATCCTTTTCCCAGATTAATGTTTTGGGGATTTTCTTTAGTCCCTAAGTTGACTGTTTCATAAACTAGTGAAGAGCTATTCATTTTACACTTTACTAACCCTCTAAATGTATCATGCAAGTCAAAAAACATTTCTAGTCTTACCATTGATTTAGTAATAGAGTTTACCAGATGAGATGCCAATTCAGGAGATCTAGGATCTGATATTACCAAGAAGTTGTAGAGGTTTTCATCGTGAGTGCCTTCATCGATAATTGCACCTTGAAAAGTGTCCTCCATATGCAGGAATTTGATGATTTTTTGGTCATCATCAAATATTCTCCAATTGGTGATGTTATCCGGGATTGATGGCCTGAACAATAATTCAATTGAAAATGCATTGGGAGAAAGAATTTCTACAGGCAAAAGTTTAGAAGCGACATTAGCTAACAAATCTGCTTCCAAATTATTTAATCTAGGAATGGAATTTATATTAAATGATGAAAATTTGTGCATTAGATTCCATGCCTTAGTTTGGTAACTTTTCAGATGTGGTGATAGGCAATGTATGTAATTTCTTACCTTCTTGACCATAATTTCCGAGTCACCGAAAACCATTAAGTTCCTTACGTTCATATTTATAGCTTTCCCGAGTCCTTGCAAAAGTGCCTCATACTCGGTGGTGTTGTTAGTGCACTCAAACTCCAATCGAAAAGAAATGAAAGTATTATTACCTGCGAGGTCAATGAGTACACATCCTGCACTGTCTCCTTCTTTGGATTTGGATCCATCGAAGTAAAGTGACCATATCTGAGCTTCGTTGGAAGTGTTTGGCACATTGGGCAAAGATGACAATTGAGTACAGGTCACGAGTTCTGATTGTTTCTTTGGATCGGTAATGGGGGAAGTTTTAGACATGAAATTACCAAAGAAGGTGTTCACTCCCTGCATTTCAAGTGAATTAGTGGATGCAGTAAATGGTTCATTTGCATCATTCAAATCCGTCATGGTCTGTTTGAGATAACGTTCATGGTTAATCCTGATTTTGTTTGGCTGTCCATTTTCTGGGAGCCATAAATGCGACCAATTTGTTGCAAAGTAACCATGTAGTTGCTCAGACCAATCCCTGCTAAGAAATAAACCATAGGCTTCGGGAATGTCAACAACAATGAACTCAATAATCTGGTGAACCTTAGGATTAAAAGATAACCTAACGAGCACACTCTTTAGTTCACTGATTACCTTAACGTTCATCTGATCAAGCTGAATGATTTTAAGACTAGAAGGCTGAACTTATGCGTTAATTTTTTGGCAAACAGACAAGGGCATCACATTTGATGACGCACTGGAATCTACCATGAAATTATGTACATTTATATTGAAAATTTGAAAATTTAACAAGAAAGGTGGGACATTTTTGCGAGTATTAACAACATAATTCTGTCGATTTTTAGCCGTTGTCCCCGAAATTACTTTATCTACATTTGATATAGTTTTTTCAGTGAGATCCCTTTTATTTGGGGTTCAGGTGTCATTTTAGAAGGGATCTTTTGAACTGTTTTAGAAATGATTTTTGCAATTTTGTTGTTGTTTAGATTGTTGTTTTTACTATTTTCTGCGATGTTCTAAACCATTTTCTGCAGAAAAAGAGGGAATTTCAAAATCTTGTAAACAAAAATATTAGCCCTGAGTTTTTTTAGGTCCTCAATCAAATCATACTCTAAAACTAGGGCTGCTAAATTATGTTTTGTTTCAACTTGTTTCAATTGTTTCGGGGGCACATTATTACTCATTTCGGAAGAGGGTTTACTCTGTGTTTTTCTTCTGGTGTTGTAAGCGTTGACATTTTCAAAGTTTTCTTGAAAAACATTGTCGGAGAAATGTCTGAAGATATTGGGAGATGACTCATGTTCTTCAAGTAGTTCTTCTTCGACTATGTCTTTTGAACTTTCAAGAGGGGCCAAGTTATCATGTACTTCAAGGACAGTTTGCATAGCGTATTGTAAGCTTTCAAAATTTAGAGGGTGAAATCATGAAGATGGGTTACACTTTTGCTTGTTTTATGAGAAAAAAACCTATATTTTCACAATTTCTTCAACTTCCGGCATACAAAAGTATTTTTTTTATTTATAATTTCACTTTATAGTAAAAACAAAACTTGTGAATAATTGTGTTATCTTTCCAATGACTATTTTTCAAATTTTGTTTATCACGATTTGATGTGTCAATTTGACAATTGTTTAACAGTATGTTCCTTAAACATGAAAGGAATGATAATGCGTTACTTATTTCTACAACAATGTATTTATTATTAAACTTATGTTTTTAAGAAATGAAATATACTGCAACGATCTACAAAGACTTTGTTTTATTATGACTATAATTTTGAATCTAACGGATGAATATTATAATTTCTAGAATTTTTTAAAGTTGAACAAGCTGAAAATGTGTGAGATTTTAAACACATGTTTTTCTACACGTTGTATCTATCTTAATTTTTACTTAAAACTAAAATCTAAATATACACTTTTGAAAAGAATAGTTTAAGGATTATGAATATATTATTTTCCAAAATTTTCATGGTATATTTTTAGATATACTGATATTTCATTTCACTGAATCATAATGTCTTTTGAAAATATTATGTAGTGATTTTAAAAAATAAATAAATAAAATTAGATAAAAATAAAGAAAATGGAAAAAAATTATAGGAATTGAAAGTAGATTCAATTTTGGAAATGGTGGTGTCATTTTCAAAACCAAATTCTCAGTATTTGCAGGAGTTCGCAACCTCCGAAGTTCAGGTAAGCTTGGGGCAATTCTCTGGTTTTTGATTTTAGTCCCAATTTCATGTTTTCGGCCGAAAAAACCTTCCTTTGGCCGAAAGGATGTTGAGTGAATTCCGTTGGTCAGAAAAAATGAAAAGACACGTCGTATCATTTCATTTCACGCCAAATTGTATAAATAGGCTTTCAGCTGAACACATTCAACACAATTCATCAGATGGACAGACATATATAAGCTCGGGGATAGGGACTTCAAAGCATTTCTATTACTAATTACATCTGTTTTCTTTTCTTTATTTATTTCTTCCCTCTATTCCATAGGCTTAATTGGAGGATCGATATTGATACATGGTGTTTTTCTAGAGAACTTAAACAAAGTTTCAAATCATCTTTTTGGTTTTTGTTGAATAAGGTAATTGATGTTTGTTCAAGTTTTTATTGGAATAAAAATTTATATGTTGAAGGATAAATGTTGAGCATTTTTTCAAGGTGAAGTCTTTGTTGAACATATGTTTTACATATAGCTATAAAATTCGTGGGAAACAAAAGTTTGCACAAGAGAAAATATGATTGCACTTGAGATGATACTCGCCAAATCGAACATGGGAAAGAGCTTTATCGGAGAAAGAAACAAGAACGTGCAAATATTCAAGAAAGAAACAATGATAATGTCAATAGAGATTTTCGACAAGAAGAAGTTCAACCAGGTATGCATGCACATATGATGATCGAGCACACGACACACACTGGGACTGTATTAAGAAAGTACATAATTCAAAGTATAGAATTCAAATTTAAAATATTGTAAATTTAATATAATTGATTGTAATTACATTTTGATGTTTTTCAAAAAACATAAATAGATTTGTCTCATAATGTCGAAGAAGACGTTGAAACCGAAATTGAAGCAAAAGACGTTGAAACCAAAATTGAAGCAGAAGATGAATCACCTATAGGTATGTACATAAATTTAGATAATATAAGATGGACACTCAAGTATATATAATTTAGTGAATTTCTGTTTGGGTTATGTTTTTTAATATAAAATTTAAATTCAAATATGCAGGCGAATCTATCAACATTGATGATGAAATATTAGAAAATGTTGATACTGACAAATTTGCGAAGAAAAAAGCTAAGCATTATATAATATATCGAGCTAAGAATATGTATAATACAATTTTAAAAGATGAATCAGTAACAGTACAAGCTCAAGTTTTACTTTGTCTAATGAAGTCAAGAAAGTTAAAAGAATCTACATCTTTATTGGGTATTCAAAATTTAACAAAGGATACAAAGGTGACACATCATGTCCTTAACAATATAACTAGTGTATTAAAAGATTTTGGAAAATATCGAAAATAAGATGTTCGTGTTGCACATAGAGTGATACAAACAACAGTTGTTTCATCTAGCAATATAAAGATCACTTGACAGGACACATGGTAAAAATGATGGGAACGTCAAGAAAAACATTGCACAAACATAGAAAATTTAGTTTCCAAATAGATGTAAATGATGAATTGGCTTGTTGGACAGTGATTTCTAGACAACCCTACAAAGATAGACTT
>WSFP011503901.1:0-13625 GCA_009831015.1 Picea engelmannii | reverse complement strand
AAAGAGGTTAGGATCCCAGGCCACCAACAATCCACCGAAGTTACCTAGGGAGCTTGCAGCCGCAGTGACCCATGAAGAATGAAATTGATGCACGAAATCTCTGGAATTTTGATCGGACATGAGGGTGTCTTGGAGAAAGATGAGATCTGGCTTTGAATTCTCCAGCAGTCTTCGGAAGGAAGCAACCTTGAGGGGGCCTTCGATCCCTCGAATGTTTAAGGAGAGCACAATCATTACTTTGATCGTGCCAAGGCCTTCCATGCTCTAAGGGCCTTTCCGTCCTGAGTGGGAAAGTCAGAAGCAGAATGTTGTGATCTCGATAGCTCTTTTTTCTTCCTGGAACTTCACGTCTAGAGAGGAGAGAATTTTGCTCCGATGCCTCGTGACCAAGCATAGGCTTTAGTGTCTTTTTCGGAAGGAAGTGAAGAAGAAGTACCTGACTCTATGGCTGGAGTAGTGAGTTCTTTACCACGATACACTGGTGACTGGGAGAGGTTGTTCGAAAGGTTACCGGAAGAGGTCGAGGAGTTCAACGCTGCCAGTAAGCTTACGTCATCCTCCTCAAGTTGACTAAAACTCGAAAGCAAAGGAGGGGAAACAACTTGTAGTAAGGGGGAGGACGGAGGATCTTGCTGCCCAACCATGGAGGAGGAAAGAGGTTGTTTCATCTTGGACGGGGGAGGAGGGGGATGGTTGTTCGCAATGAGGAGAGGAACCAGGATCTCAGTAGGGCCAGACGAAGGAAGTAGGCAGTGACCAGGGGGTTTATTGAGGGTTGTGGGTAGAGTAGCCTCGCCATCGGGTAAGGGGATTTTATCACTGCGAGAGGTAGAGAGCCAAGGGTAGTCAATTAAGGAAACCTTTTCGGCTTCATAAAGTGTTCTAAAGAGGGAAGGTCAGAGTAGGTTCAGTTTAAACAACGAATCTTCAGGTTGTCCAGGTAAGGGTTGGGAGACGGGGCGAAGGGGAGAATCTAGGTAGACTAGGGAAGGGTCTGCCTCCAAATAGTTAGGGGGGTTGAGAATAAGATCATTATCTTCAGAGGAATCGATAGGTGACTTACCCGGGCAATCTCGGCGGAGATGGCCAGTTTCACGACAAAGGTTGCAGCAGAAAGGGAGTCTGAGATAGTCCAGTTTCTGAATAAGTTTTCACCCTCTCCAATCGATCTCCAATGTTTCTGGTAGGCCAGAAGTGATGTCTATCTCTACCATCACTCTTCCCATTTTTCTCAAAGGTCCACTGAGAAACTGTGTGTCAAGTGCAATGAACGTCCCCAGGGATTTTCCGATAGCTGTGAAGGCTTCTTTGTTTCAGAGATGTAGTGGGAGACCCGTGAGAAGTACCCAGAGGTGTCAATGAAAACTCCTGACATAGAATTAAATTAAAATCATTCCAATCTAATTAATTAAAAATGTTTTGGACATGGATCTGTGAGTAGCTTCCTACGCAGATCTTACCTGTTGAACCAGCGGGCAGGGCGGGGCCTAGAGCAACGATGTTGTAGGGCGTCTGTTGTTCTTCAGAGCCTCCTTGTTTTCTCATTGTAGCTCTTCATTTTTTGAAGCTACGGAACCTGCGACATAAAAGTGGAACAAAGAAAGAACGATGGTTGAAACTTTGAAACCCTCGCTTCGTTTATGTGTGGAAGGATTTGGATGTAGGACGAATTTACTGTGTTTATGTGTGTGGAAATATTTTGATGTAGGACGACTTTACTACGGACTAGGAATCATGACGAGGGATTATATTTTCTTGAGAGACCTCTCTTTGGATTTCACTGCAACCAGCACTGAGTTGCTAACTAGGTGACGAACTGTTGCTACTGGTGCTTAATAAACCACTAAACTTTATCATTTGAGTAAATTTTTGTTTCTCACTGTGTGCATATTTGAAGGGAGGCTCAGAGAATTTGGAGTATTCATGGATCTCTGAAGGATACATTTGAAGTACAACAAAATGGGTTATCCATATATCTACTCATATCCTTCTTCATATACTTTTATTTACATTCATATACATAATTCATCTAGAACTTTAGTTGCAATGTTTTTTTATCTATTATGTGCCTGTTACCTAACTTTAATGATAGGGGTTATTCCCTATCACAGAAATGGTGACTCCACTGGGGAGAACTCTATGATTTCTTCCTTTTTTTTAGGTTTCCTCTCTATTTTTCAGCCTTACAATTTAAATTGGTTAGTTATATTTATCTTCTTCCTTTCCTTTCATTTCTTATTATATATTAAAAAAAAAGGTTTCATACATTTAATCATTCTTTTTACATTTTCTAGAATTTATACTCACCTATATTTAGGGAAAGAAGTGTATGTACATGTATTTACTTCAATAAAATAATTTTGATACACATTTTTCCTTAAGTAAAAGAATGAGGAACTCTCATTTCCTCCTAGATATAAATGTATACTTACTTTTTCCATTTTTCCTTGATGTTTTAACTTTCCAAACCTTTTTATTTGAAACATTTGAAGAGTGTGTTCTACATTCATAAGGAATTAGCATCACCATAGTTCTTGGAATTTTCATTTTGGTTTTAAAAGTTGAGAAAAAAAAAAAAAAACATATTTTATGTTTTAGGTGCATTTTTAATAGTATATTATAATTTCATTTTCTTTGCATCATTTTTTGTTTGATAATATTGCATTATATCAATTCTAAAACAAAAAAGGAAATTACATTTTCTCAATTTATTATGTTATATCTCTTAAGTTATTTATTGTTCAAAATTTATGGAAATAATGCATGGATTCATAGAAGGATTAGCATAACTTTTAAAATTCATTAGTATATTTATTATTGATAGCATTTTTTGAGTCTTCAAAACATCACAAGTTTCACCCTCAGCTTCCTTGAGTAAAGAATAAATCTGAAAACAAACAATTAACATTTAAAATAAACTAGAATTTTTCTTTATAGCAAACCCACATAGTCTAGGTGTAGAGCATTGGTCCAGATTGGATAGTAAACTCTCCAAGGCTGCAAAAATGAAACTAGAATTACTAAGGAGTGAAAATACATTAGGATTAGAATATGTTTGTAAGAAATGATTCCTAACATGCACTTCAAGCATGAGGTTAAAGTTGATCAAGCATTGAGATTATCCCCTCTTGCTTGTTTAGTGGGTCCAGGACCGAGTCTTAGTTCTCTACCCATATATAGAAACCTAACCGATGACTGTTATGTATAATTTTTAGTTGAAAAGTGATAATATTAGTGGTGTTTATTTCCGTTTTAACCTAGCTGAATGAATGTGGGAAGTGCATGTGGTACCCGAGATATATTCTTAACATCCATTTTATCTCCCCTAGATGGTTCCCATACTCATGAGGATACTTGAACATTGGGTAATTGTTACATGAGAGTTATCATAATCGTGTCTCACACCTTTGTTAGTTGGAAATGGGTATGAACCATCCTAAGATATTAACTGATTTAATTTTAGGTCATAACCACCTTGGATTAAGCTTTGGGAGAAGAGTATTCCTGTTTTTTTCTTCTCATGAAATTCTTAGTTGAGTCCTTGGTGATTAAAGAGTAGAGATCCTTACGTTGTGATGGACTTTTTTTTTTATTACTTCAGTTTAAAATGGTTGATCAATCACTACATCTATATCAAAGGACTAGAGGTCTCCCTAAAAAAAACATGAATCCACCTCCTACGAGGTGAAGGTTAAATGATCTTATCGCATAGCTAAATGAGTTAATACCTTGAACAATCCTGTAAGGGAAGAATAACTTCAAGAAGATCCTAAATCTAAAGAGTTGTTGGCCAAATGGGAATTTAATAAATTTGAATGAAGATATAAGTGGACATACTATAAGGGTGCCATCCCCTCCCCAGTGTTAGTCTCTAACTTCATTAATGATTGTTGAGTTATTCTCTTCCATACCCTATCTATCCCTAGCATTATTTTGCACTTTGCTTTCTATGCTTCTATGGTGTTAAATTGAGATTTCATTTGTATGTTGTGTGTTTATTACCATGTTTTAGTTTGATTAAAGTAGAATTATATAGCTTAGAATCTCTCCATCAAATCACAAGTCATTTTTCTCTTTTTAAATTTGAATTTTGGCTTATGGAAAAGGGCGCTACAAGAATAGCAATATTCTTGTAGCGCTAGGAATAATTATAATTTTGGATGTGCCACTTCACTAAATCATGTTAGAAGACACCAACTATATTATCCTAAATTCCATCATGATTGATGATTAAATATCTAATCATATCTTCAGTATTATACTCACTTGAAGAGATTGGGATTGTACTCATCCATCTTGAAATCATATCACATGTTTGTTGGTTTCATAGGATGATGGAAAATAGATTACACTTGAGACTTTCATTATATTTGGTTTTAGGTTATACAAAATTTGCAGGTCGCCAACCTCTTCCAAAACATTTTCAGAAGATCTATAGTTGTTGCTGACAAAAACCCTAGACAGACTCTGAAATTGAGTGATCTACATTATGGCACCTAAGAAAAGTGGGAAAGTTACCTAACTAGAACTAGAGGTCATTGGATTTCTTGAGGCTTATCCATAAGTTTAACAAAAATTCTGAGAATAAAAAAACAGAGGTAGAGTTGGACAATAATTTGCTTGTTCCAAAAGATGAGCCTAAAGACAATAAAGGAATCCAGTTCAGAGGGTCTAATAAGCAGCATCTCAGACCATCAAAACTGAAAAAAGAGGAGCCTGAATACTTCAAAGAAATAAATCCAAATTTATTCATTGATTTGAATAAGTTTTCACTTGAGGAAAGTTATGAAAAATGTAAAAAATAAGAAGGGCAGAAATCAATACAATCAATACTTTGTTTTTTCCTTGTTTTAGTCTTTATTCTCAAGAGTAGTTTCTGAAAATATGGAGATGAATTATTTGAAATCAAAAGAGGTTTCTATTGGGAATGGTCCCCTTCACAAAATACTCTCCCGGTTTTTACGCAACTATCACATTTTAAAAGGTTCGAATATATCCTTGAGGCCTATTTTTCAGAGATTTCACAATAAATGATTTCATGTTTTAGTGACCAGTTTTTTGGCGAGCTTTCAAAGAAGATGGAGATGAATTTTTGGAAACCAAAGGACAATTTTGTTGGGAATGGGCCCCTTCACAAAAATTTCTCTCTTTTTTACACAACTATCACAGTTTGGAAGATACGAAGAGATTTTTGGACCCTATTTTTCAGGAATTTGCCAGATTTATTTTCCTAAAAAATCTCATGGACAACAGTTGATAACCCACCTAATTAATTCGACTTGGAGATCAGATCCGATCTCCTCCTTGATTATTTGAAACATTAAATTAGATATAGATGAGGAGGTTTCCAATTCCATTTCTTTTGGGTCTTGATAAATATGTATTCCTTCTATATAAACAGGGTAGAAAGAGAAGTGAAGAAGGGGGGATGGGTTGGGAACCATTAGACAGTTTTGAAGAACACTCTATTGTTAAAAAAAAATGTATATTTCAATTGGTACTAAATGATAAATCAAATATGATGGTTAGATTTCTAATTCTTTTCTATTTTTATATCTTTTTCCTACTTGAATGCATGTTAATATTCTACAATGCATATGATGTATCTTGTTTATGGGTAAATCATGAAAACTTTACTGATTGTTTGTTCATAATCGGATTTTCTTTCAAGTATTTTTCTCTTGTGTCCTAAACGATATTTAGGATCAAGAGTTTTATGTGTGAGTGGACAAATTGAAAGCTTACATATTTCCCCTTTCTTTATATTTCTCTTTCCATATGATCTATTAGATTGGCTACCATTTACTAAGCCATTGAGATATGTTTTTTCTCTTGCATGTTTGAGGCATATTTTTCACATTATACTTAACCCAAACTTCAACTAATTCAAAACCTAAATGAAAAATTTATCCAGAAAACCATTGTAATAACTTGATGATGCCCTAGC
Source organism: Picea engelmannii (assembly GCA_009831015.1). Taxonomy (NCBI): domain Eukaryota; kingdom Viridiplantae; phylum Streptophyta; class Pinopsida; order Pinales; family Pinaceae; genus Picea; species Picea engelmannii. The sequence goes on along the minus strand of WSFP011503901.1, from coordinate 7,678 downwards.
TTTCCCTCTCACAATGAATTGCAACTTTAGGGACTAACATTTTTTGGCGCCATTGTCGGGGATGGAGGAATGGAGTATTTATCCCTCGGAGAACGACAACGATTAATTCTAGCTCTTGATTGTGAACAGGAGTTGGACACTTTTTTTTACTGTATCATTCACCTAACAACTCCATGAAGGAAGAATCCATTGGAAACTCCACTGATCCAAGATGTCGAACTCTATGGAAGCTATTTTTGAGCGAAGGTTTGCACCATTTAATTTCTCTGATATTGTTGGTTTCCCTAATGATGTTCCCACTATATATATATGGGGAGTTTTCCTTTCATGGTTCAAAGGAAAGGATGAGGAAAATATGGCACTACATTTTATTGAGTTTCATCAATGAATGTATCAACTGAATATACATCATGGAGATGTATTGATGAAAATGCTCATGTCTTCATTGGATGGCTATGAAAAGAAATGGTACAAAACTCTTCATGCTTCTAGTATTTCCTCTTTGAATATCTTTCTTGATTTTTTTTATTCACGTTGCAAGAGAATTTATCAAGCTGAAAGGATTTTTGAGCATTGTTGTGAGGGATATGCTTTATATATTCAAAATTTAGCAGTTGATTCCTCTAGCAGTACATATGCCTATAATGATTACATCGAGGAAGAGGAAGAAGATTCATTATCAATCATATCTTCTTCTAAATATGTCTTACAGTAGGAATATTTTCAACATTCTAATCTTGAGATTCATAACAATGATACTTTAGATGCATTTGGAATCAATCCGAATGTTTCTAATAGTAGTGACTATGATACAAATGTTGTTCCTAATCTATTTGAAGATAAATTATTGACTGGAGAAATTCTTGTTGAAGACCATATTGTAGATGAGGAATAAAAACCAGTAGCTCCAAATGTAATTGATGTTGTTTCATATGTTTCTTATGGTCAAAATTATGATGATGATAAAGAAACATATATGTGCTCATTGTTTCAATATGATCGTGAAGTAGAGGTCCTTGGTTTTAAGAATTCAATTTTGTTTTCAAATCAACCTTTATTTGATGAGTATGATGATGATCTTGAAGTCCTACATCCAGATGTTGATGATATGAGAAATTCTAACCAACAAATTCATGAAGGAATCTAATCCATCATCCATGAGGAGACGAAGCCAGTGTATGATAGCTATGCATCTGAAAGCAGCGTTGAATATGAGGATCAACCTCTTGATTCTCATGATGATAATGTTGTTTTGAACATTGTTATCCAAGAAGCATATGAGTAGGTTCCATATTCTTTTGATAAAACAAGTGATCTTAAAATGAATTATTCTCTCATAATTGGAGCATAAATCATCAAGCAACAATATGGATTCTTGTATCAACTAGAGATGCAACAAAATTAGCAGGATTCTCTAGCTATCTACATGGAGTTCGTATTTTCATGAGTTCAAAGTTTTGTAGTCTTTGGAATTAGAGAAAATTGTAGTTGTAAGTGTCGGTTGACCATTAGCTTTATGCTGCAAACAGTTTCATATTTTTTGCATTAACGCATTCATCCGCAAATGGGTTGGCCATTCTATCACTCTAGTGTTTGATTGACTATATTGGAAATTTCATATCGCATGATCAACTTGCTCCTACCGGTTAGAAGTAGTAGGATGATTGAATAAGCTTTCATTCGAGAAGTTTGTTTTCAATTTATTGGTATCATCAGTAATAAAGACTCCATAAGTACAATGGAAAGACTACTTGTAGTTTTGTGGTTGTTATTTTTGGATTGCAAATAAAGGAATGGTTGAACAGGGAAATAATTACAGTAAATGTTGATGATGACTAGGGAGATAAAGGCATTGGTCAGCAAGTTGTTAAAGTTTCATCATGAATTTTTGTCCCCAGAAGGAGCCAGTGTTAGTCTCTAACTTTGTTAATGACTATTGAGTTATTCTCTTCCATACCCTGACTATCCCTGACATTATTTTTCACTTTGTTTTCTATACTTCTACAATGTTAAATTGAGATTGCATTTTTATGTTTTGTGTGTTTATTACCATGTTTCAATTTGATTAAAGTAGAATTAGATATTTTAGAATCTCTCCATCAAATAACAAGTCCTTTTCTCTTTTTAAATTTGAATCCTGGATTATGGAGAAGGGTGTTACAAGAATAACAATATTCTTGTAGCGCTAGGAATAATAATCATTTTTCATGTGCTACTTCATGAAATCATGTCATAAGACACCCGATATTTTATCCTAAATACCATCATGATTGATGATTAAATATCTAATCGTGTCTTCATCATTATACTCACTTGAAGAGATTGGGATTGTACACATCCATCCTGAAATAATATCATAGGTTTGTTGGTTTCGTAGCATGATGGATAATGGATTACACTTGAGACTTTCATTATATTTCGTTTTAGTTTATACAAGCTTTGCAGGTCGCCAACCTCTTCCACAACATTTTCAACAGATCTATACTTGTTGCTGACAGAAACCTTAGAAAGACTCCGAAATTCAGTGATCTGCATTATGGAACCTAATAAAAGTGAGAAATCTACTTGACTAGAACCAATGGGCATTGGATTGATCGAAGTTTATCGAGAACTTTCACAAAAAATCAGAGAAGAAAAAAATAGAGGTAGAGTTGGATAGTCATTTGCTTGTTCCAAAAGATGAGCTTAAAGACAGTAAAGGAATCCATCTCAGAGGGTCTAATAAGTAGTAGCTCAGACCATCAAAACAGAAAAAAGAGGTTTTGATATTATGGTAGCTTCGAGAGGTATGAACCTCTATTGTGACCTTTGACAAGATTAGAATGTTCTGGAAGGAAGCAAAGAAATGAACGAAACCCTAGACAAGATCTCGGCTGCAAAAATATAATTAATATGAATTAATTAGTACCCAGAAGGAGAATTCATCCCAGGCAAGCCTACCAGAATTACTATAAATATAGAGTGCCGGTCTCTCATTATATACACTTCTCAGAATTGCAGAGAGCAGTTTCTACACACTGCAATCCAACATTTTTGTGCGCAAGTCCTGGGGAGGGTACTACGCTAGTTTTTGGGTGAGACTATCTATTCATCTTGGTTACTTCTTGCTTGGTGCATTACCCTCTATTGGCTATTGTATTTCTACCAGGATTCTTTTCTTTTTCAAGGTCAAGGTGCTCAGAGGGTGGCCTTGGCCTACGATTGGGTGACAAGGGTATTGTCAATGGTAAAATGAGCACAATATTTCATATTTTAATAGGTTATGGGCCCACACCTCCTTCATTCAGTCTAAACGCTAGAAGGAATCATAGCCGCTAGGATATTGAGCTCGTTGAGGAACTGTCACTAGGGTTACTAGCAGGAACAACTTCCAAAGACACTATCGCTAGGGTTACTAGCAGAAGTAGTTGTAGAAACCCTAATCTCATATCTGACAACTTGTGATGGAGAATCACACTCAAAAGGAAGATATTCAGATGCGCCCTAACTCAACACACATTTTGGCTCTCTCAGGAGACAGAAACGATGAAGTTGAATTTTTAGATCAAGGCATGACCAGTTACCAGTCAACCGAAGACATGAGTGAAACAATCAGTCTTCTACACTACTCAACACTCACTAGTAGGAATAAATATGACATGTGGATAATCGATAGTGGATCTTCTAGGCACATGATGGGAGATCAAGCCAGACTCTCAAATCTAAATGAGAATAAGACCTCGTACAAGGTAGATCTTGGAGACAAAACCACTTACCCCATAGAAGGATTTGGACAAGCCTCCATCAAAATGAAAACAAGTAACTATGTTCACTTAAGCAATGTTTTATATGTACCTGGTTTAGAAAAGAATATTGTATCGATATCTTGCCTAGAAGACAAGGCAAACATAATAGATTTCGTGGATGGAAAGGTGTTATCATGGCATAAAGACTCCAACATAGAGAATGTTAGGGTTATTGGAAGTCGTGAAGGAAATATGTATAGACTACTAGAAAAAAATGAAAAATCTCTTGTACACAACGAAGTCAACCCCAATGAGCTTTGGCACATAAGGTATGCTCACATTAACTATCAAGCATTACCCTTTCTCAAAAGGATGGTTGAAGTAATACCAGAGTTGCAGTCTACACATGAAGGAATCTGCAAAGGATGTGCTCTTGGGAAAATATCAAGAAACCATTCCCAGGCAGCAACAACAGATCTAAGGAGATTCTAGATCTGATACACTCAGATGTTTGCGGTCCGATGCCAATAAAATATGTAGGAGTATATTCTTAATATGTAATCTTCATAGATGACTATTAAGGAAAGACTTGGCTATATCTAATAAATACAAAAAGAAGAAGTATTCATCAAGTTTCAAGAGTTCAAAGAAGAAATAGAAAACCTCAGAAAAAAGAAGATCAAGACGCTAAGAAATGATAATGGTGGAGAATACATGTCAAAGGAATTTGTTTCATTCTGCAAATCAATCAGGATTAGGAGGGAGCTGACTGTTCCTCATAATCCTCAACAAAATGGTGTAGCAGAAAGAAAGAATAGATCCATTGAAGAAACCGTAAAAGCCTTACTAAATGATCAAGGTCTATCCATGTTCTTATGGGGATAAGTAGCAATGCCAAAAATATATGTGCAGAACATAAGTCCTCATCGTATATTGAAGGACATGACACCAGAAGAAGCTTTCTCAGGTAAGAAACCTAATGTGGGAAATCTAGGAATATTTGGATGTCATGTTTACTCTCACATTCCCAAGGACAAGAGGAATAAACTAGAACCTTGAGGAAAGAAATGGATATTCATGGGATACAGTGATTCATCCAAATCTTATAGAATATATATTCCATAACAACACAAGACCGAAGTTAGAAGAGACGTAACATTCAATAAATCCATAGATGAAACTATTGAAGAAGAAGAGATTGAAGAACCTAATGAAGAAAACACAGAGAATGAAAATGATGAAAAGGAACAACCTGATCATCCTATGGAACCATGTGAAAACATTGATTCAGATATCGTACCTAAAACCAAGAAACAACCAGCTTAGCTTGAAGCCACATTACAAGATGCATAAAGACTCAAGGTTTCAGAAGTAACATTGAGAAAGATTAATAGACCTAAAGGATTCTCAATTTATGTTGCATACATGACGAAGCTTCTAGATTAAGAACCTACCACATTTGAAGAAGCCGCGCAAACGGGACAATGGAAAGAAGCTATGGAAAAATAAAAGAAATCCATTATGAAAAATGAGGTATGGGAAATCATACCTAGACCTAAAGAAAAATTAGTGGTAACTTCAAAATGGGTATATAAGATCAAACATGCAACAGACGAAAGCATGGATAAATACAAGGCAAGATTCATAGCTAGAGGGTTCTCCCAAAAGGAGGGAGAATATTATGATGAAACCTTTGCTCCAGTGGCTAGATATAATTTCATCAAAGGTAAGTATATCTCTTGTTGCTTCCATGCGATGGAACTTACATCAGATGGATGTAAAGACAATTTTCCTCAACGGAGCAATTGAAGAAGAGGTATATATTGAACAACCCCAAGGATTTGAGGTACATTCTGGAGACACTCACGTTTGCAGATTAAAGAAATCTCTATATGGACTCAAGCAAGCTTCAAGGGCTTAGTATGCTAGAATGGACAACTATCTAACGAGACTTGGTTTCTCCAAGAGTCATGCAGATCCAAACCTTTACTATAAAGTCATGGACAATGCACCTGTAATTCTACTACTATAATTTGACGATATATTCATAACAGTTGAAGAGACTCTCATGATTCAGTGCAAGAAGGAACTAGCTTCTGAATTTGAGATGAAATATATAGGTCTCATGCATTATTACTTGGGACTAGAAGTATGGCAGAAGCGTGGTGAAGTATTCCTTGGACAAGGAAAGTACGCAATAAAGATCCTTCAGAAGTTTGGAATGATGGACTGTAAGTCCATGGATACTCCTATGAATGCGGATATAAGAAATGTAAAAGATCCAGATTTTGATCTAGTAGATCCATCTCTATATCGAAAACTAATTGGGCCATTGATGTATTTGGTAAATACTCGACCAGATAGTTGCTTTTCCGTGAATACACTAAGCCAATTCCAGGTGGAACTGATACATGAGCATTGGATAGCTGCAAAACATATACTAAGATATATTCGTGGAACAATAAAATATGGATTGAGATATACCGCATATAGTGATATATAACTTCATGGATTAACAGACTCAGATTGGGCATGAAGTGTAGAAGACAAAAAGCGCACTTCATGCATGTGTTTCAGCTTGGGATCCGCTATGATATCTTGGGGTAGCAGGAAACTGAAGTCCGTCACACTCAACACAACAGAAGCAGATTATATGGAAACATGTGAAGCATGCACAGAAGGAATATGGTTAGAGAAGTTAATATCTGATTTATTTGATCAGATTCCAAAATCGACCATAATATATTGTGATAATTAGAGTTGTATAAGATTATTAGAACATCTCGTGTTTCATGAAAGGTCAAAACACATTGAGATAAAACACTACTTTATTCGAGATAAAGTCCAGGAAGGAGAGGTAAAGCTCGAGTATATCCCCACTGATGAGAAGACAACAGATATCCTAACAAAACCTCTATCCAGAATAAAGTTTGGATATTTCCGAGAGAAGATGGGGATCGTGGAAATAACTCCCTTAGTTGAAAGGGAAGAAATGAATCTCTAGGTTGGGAGGGAGCACTGAAAATATTATTGAAGACATTTATTTTTGTGATTGAAAAATAGTCTAGCTCAGACATATTCTTTCCTGTTCAGAAAGTGGATTGAGATTTCTGATGGACAACAATTTCCCATTGTGGTTAACATGGGAAATGGTCTAGATTGCTAATGTATCATAGATAACAACTTCCCATTGTGGTTAACATGGGGAGTGGTCTAGGGAAGTCTCTCTTCTTGAGGGTTACTCAATAATACTGGCCCGCCTTGTCGGACAACGATTTCTCATTGTGGTTAACATGAGGAATGGTCTGTTTTGGAGGTTGATACATGATAGTCTTTTCCTCTTGTGGTTAATAGAGGAAATGGTCTAGACATTCATTCCTTAGGGTTTATAAATTCTCTCCAGGGTTCACTTTGATTAGTGTATGAAGAATGGCCCATGGTGGGGAATGGTCTAGGCTCAACAATTAGGGATAGACATTCCTTGGGGAAGATTCATTCTCTCCAGGTTACACTTTTTTTAGTGTCGGAGGAATGGCCCAGGGTGTGGAATGGTACAGGCTCAGAAATAAAAAACAATCATTCTTCCTTGTTTGAGAAGAGTAGGGCATATAGCCCATTGTTGATGTTCTATACTAAGGGTAGATATTCTTTCAGATCTCACAGATGTGAATGAAATATTGGCCCAGATGGTTCAGTTTATTTTAACAATATTTTCTGTGCAGGTTGTCATTAGATGATTGTTATGGAGACTGTTTGTTTCTAGATAGTAGAGATATACTACTGTGGTGGATATGTTCCATTGTTTGTGAGTATGTGTCACGGTTTGAGTAGTTGTGTACTACCGTGGATAGACACAGTTGTGTTCTATCAATTGATATTGTACCAGTTGTCATAGGATATTATCTAGTTGGATAATAATGACGATGCTCGTGATACTACTAGTTGAATGGTCT
>WSFP011503900.1:0-13625 GCA_009831015.1 Picea engelmannii | reverse complement strand
AATGTTAAGTAGTAGAGAGCTCCTCCTAAATATTTGACTGGCATTGGACCGCAAACATCTGAGTGTATTAGATCTAGGGTTTCCTTAGATCTGTTGTTGCTGCTTGGGAATGGTTTCTTAATGTTCTTCACAAGGGCACATCCATTGCAAACTCCTTTATGTGTAGACTTCAATTCTGGTATCCCTTCAACCATCTTTCTGAGGAAAGGTAATTCTTGATAATTGATATGAGCGTACCTTCTATGCCAAAGCTCATTAGGGTTGACTTCATTATGTACTAGGGCTTCTTCATTTCGTTCTAGTAGTCTATATAGATTCCCTTCACGTCTTCCAATAACCCTAGCATCTTCTATGCTGGAATCTTTATGCCATGATAACACCTTTTCATCTATGAAGGCTATTCTATTTCCTTTGTCTTATAAACATGATATTGATACAAGATTCTTTTCTAAACCAGGTACATATAGAACATTACTTAAGTGAACATGATTACCTGATTCCAGTTTGATGGAGGCTTACCCAAATCCTTCGATGGGGTAGGTGCTTTTGTATCCAAACTCCACCTTGTACGATGTCTTTCTCTCATTTAGATATGAGAGTCTTACTTGATCTCCCGTCATGTGCTTGGAATCTCCACTGTTGATTATCCACATATCGTCTTCAATTGTCCTGGTAAGTGCTGAGTAATGTAAGAGGTTGATTGTTTCGTACATGTCTTCGATTGACTGATAACTGGTCATGCCTTGATCCAAAACTTCAACTGCGTCTTTTCTCTCTTCTGAGAAATTCAATAGGTGCGCTGAGTTAGGGCACATCTGGATATCTTCTCCTTGAGCAAGATGCTCCATCACAAGGTGCTGGATCTGAGAATTAGGGTTTCTGCAACTGCTACTGCTAGTAACCCTAGCTGCAGTTCTTTGGAAGCTGCTCCTGCTAGTAGCCCTAGAGACAGTTCCTCAATGAGCTCAATACCTAGCGGTTATGTTTCCTTCTAGCATTTTAGGATGACTGAAGGGTGTGTGGGCCCATAACCTGTTAGAATATAGAGGATTCTGCTCATTTAACCATTGATGATACCCTCATCACCCAACCACAGGCCTTAAGCCACCCTCCAAGCACCTTGACCTTGACCGAGAAGAGAATTATGGCTGCAGTCTATAGCCAAGAGAGGCTAAATGCACCAAGCAAAAGAATAGAAACTAAACTGAACAGATGATCCCACCCAGAAGCTAGCACACCACTCTCCCAGCTTTCCCAGAAAACCTACGCACCAAACTGCTGCTGCCTGCAACTGCCTGCACAAATATTTCTCTCACTGCAACTGCTGAGATGACAAATAATGAAATTGGTGCCCTGTATTTATAGTGGACTGGCCAGTCTAACTGGGGCTGACTTGGCCAGTCTAACTAGGCCGACTTCTCCTTCTGGGCATCAATAAATTCAATATAAATATATTTGTTCAGCCGACAACTTATCTAGGGTTTCCTTCAATTCTTTGCTTCCTTCGGGAGGATTATAATCTCATCATAGGTCACAATAGAGGTTCATACCTCCCGAAGCTACCATAATATTAACAATGAATTCATTGGTTACATTAACTAACATCTGACTTGAAATTATCTTATAGCCTATCTGGTAGCATAGTTGATTTGGGTCAGGTATTGTCTATCATTCCAACATCATTAAAACTTATAATATGCACTATGTTCATCCATTAATCATTGTACTTTCCAATCCTATCTCTTGTCCATTCACGCTTAATTGATGTCTCGAGACACAACATGCATAATAAGCCCGCAATGGAAAATTTTTCCTCCCTAGCTGGCATAATTGATTTCTTGACCAAGACAACATAGGAATAATAATCCCACGACAAACATTTTTAGCCCTAGATGGAATAATTAAGGCCCAATTAGGTGTCAAACACACCAATGAGATGAAAAATTTGCTCACATGGAAATTCCATGGAGGTGCCATAGTGGTAGGACACGGGACGATGGTGGGTCACGTTGGTGATGTCAGTTTTGCATAATTTACGGTCTTGAAAACCATCGAAACTGAGTCAAAATTCCAACAAATAACAAAAAAGTCATAATTCTGACGAACGTTGGGGCACCAAGAAAAAAATATAACAAATTTTTTAGAATTAGCGAGTAATGTCCAATGGTAAGGTGGATTTTGTCTGTAATGTCAGAACACCCCGTCAGAATTCAACACCATATGTAGTAGTGTAAGGAGGGGAAGAAGAAGTGGAAAGGATTTAATTACAATAAGATGACAACCACTACACATCTGTTCAAGGATCCAAACAACCACTGTAACCATTGAAATATTGACAGTCACACCAAAGATAAGTGTTGAAATCTACATCTAGGGATGAATCAAAAGAATTATAAGAATGATGCCATGAATAAGAACTTGCTAGACAAGGATTAAGGAAACCATGTAGAGATAAACTTAGATGTGGATGATAATATTGTTTGCACTTTAGTGTAGAGGGAGGTGAATCTAAGTATCCTTCATCACAAGGAAGAGAAGGAGATGGAAAAACTCTTCCATATTAAGATTCATGTCAAAAAGACCAAGGTAAATGCTCTATTTGATTACAGGTTACATGCCAACCTCATAGAAAATGATCTAGTTAACAAGTTTGGGTTGGATGTTCATGATCACCCAATACCATATCCCATAGCCATTGGGATGGGTGAATAAGGATGTAGATATCAAAGTTACTAAATAGTGTAAGATCAAGTGCATATTTTATTAATGAAGTGGAGCTAGATGTAGTACCTCTTGATGTGTATGGTGTAGTGCTTGGAAGCCCCTACATGTATATGAGCAATGCTATATTCATGTAGAGAGCAAACTAGTACCACCTGATCAAGGATGGGAAGTCTTACAACATCAATGCACACAAAGGTAAATTGAAGATTTATCTACTAAGTGCCAATCAAGCCAAAAGTTTTATTAGTTCTAGTAAGAAGTATGTATTTCTTTTCTTAAGAGAGAATAAGCCATGGGAGGAATTGATAAGAGTAAAGGTGGGATTTGTAAAGAAGAAACAAGGATTGGAGGAGTTGTTGCAGGTGCACATAGGAGTGTTCGAGGAACCTAAAGGGACACCACGTAAGAGGGAAACAAAGCATGCGATATAGTTGTATCCTGACTCCCCATTACCAAATATTGGGTTGTGGAGATAGTATGTTATAGAAGAAGATGAAGTGAAGAAACAATTGCAACAAATATTGGATTAGGAAGTAATTCAACCAAGCACCTCACCTCGTGGGTCATCTATCATCATAGTTCCCAAGAAGGATGGGACTCGGTGAATGTCTATTGACTACATATATTTGAACAAGATTACACTCAAGAACTGGTATCCTTTTCCCAAGATCGATGATTTGTTAGACCAATTACATCATGTGGGGTACTTCACTAAGTTGGATTTCAAATTGGGATAATATTAGGTACGTGTTAAAGAAGAAGAGACCTGGAAGACCACCTTCAAGACAAGGCAAGGTTTGTATGAATGGTTGGTCATGCCTTTTGGTTTATGTAATGCACCAACTACATTTATGTGATTTATGAATGATATATTGTGTTTCTATTTAGATTCATTCATAACAATGTATTTGGATGACATATTGGTTTACAAATCCATCTAAGAAGGACACATCTCACATCTCATGTAGATGTTAGAAACTTTTAAAAAGCATCAACTATTGCCAAACCTCAAGAAATGTGAGTTTGTTCAACACTCATTGGTTTATTTAGGGTAGATGATGAGTGGATGGGAACTCAAAATAGATCCCTCAAAAATGGAGGCCATCATCAAGTGGCCAATTCCTACCTTTGTTGGGAAAACACAATACCTACGAAAGTTCATAGCATCCTTTTCAACAATAGTTTTTCCACTCCATGCCACTCCCCTCAAAATTTTTCTACACACCGATACCTTTCCAATGGTGCAAAAATGACCTCAATCAAAGCTCACATGTGGAAGTTATGCCTCCCATAAGTTAACCTACCTTGTTGACCACAACGGTACCGAGTGGATGCCATGTTAGCCTCCATTTATTGCACATGTGGGGTTAGCCACATGTGGACTTTCAAGAAGATTATAGAAGTTCTAAAACCTAACACTAATTGAGGGCTGAGAAATGCAAAAATATTAACCCTAAATGACTATCAAGCTATGTTAAATATTGGGCCCCTAAGAGGAGAAAGGGTTCCACTATTTCGCATTGTACTCATTCTATAGTTGAATAGAGCATCTAAGAGTGGTATTTTGACATCATAACAGAGGAGGTATGATATTTTGTAGTAGCCATTCAGGTTGCAGTGTCAAAAAAAAACTCCATAGTGAGTTCCCCCTTTCTTTTTACTTGCAATTCATAATTAAAGAAAAGAGAACAAAGCATAGGCCTCATCTTCTGGATGGATTTTCTCCCGTACTAGTTTCTGAGGATGCATATTGTGTTTATTTGTATGTGGATGGTGTGTTAATTTTCTTGTTCTTTCATTTTTTTATTTCAATTATTTTCATAAATTTGAGCAATAAGCTAGTGCTAACCAATATGAGATCTAAGGAAATAAACCCACATAATAAAATATTTCAGTATAATACAAGATTTGTTGTGACGAACTCGGTAGTTTATAGATCAATCCTCCTCTCAACATGAACTAAATATTACAATTCAAAATCCAGCCCCAAGAAAACCTTTGCATAATGTTAATGCACTTATGGAACAAAAAGTGCTCAAAAACCTAGACCTACTAGCTGCATGTAAGACATGGTATTCTTTATTAAATGGGGTAGGCCCAATCAAATGATGTTCATAACTTCCTTACATGCTCTAATACCATATAGCCTATAAGAAATGCAAAGGAACTTTAGTTCAACATCACTTGGGGAACTATAATTCCCATATTTATAAACATTTCCTAGATATATTATTGAGCTATCTTCAACTCTACATGGCTAGGCATTCATGTGGATGCCCAAGTAAGGAACGTATTATTCATATACAACATCCCTTAAAATCACTAGAAAATAAAAGATAAGATAAGATGATATTAGTAATGCCAATGAATGACCACAATAAGTAGGTCAAAGAGATTAAAAAATGCATTCAAGATCAATGCTTAACCAAAGTGCGAAAACAAAACCTATTGCTACTCTATAAAAAGCAAAAAAAGATAAATACAAAGCTAAGAGAATGAGTATCAAATTAGATGAGTGAAAAAATAAACAAAACTATGACAAGTAAAGAGGATGTTAAGGTGGGTTGGAGTGAGAGTTTGAGGTCACCCAAGTAGAGAGAGAATAAGGCTCCTAGACGAAGTCATTAATCACCATGAAGAGGTCATTGCATTGTCTAAGAACATCCTCTAGAGAGTAACCAACACTAAGAGGCATTGGTTGTGTAATTATGGGAGGATCCCTAGAAGGAACACTATATTGAGGAGCTCCATCTCTCTAAAATCAAAATCAAGGTGAGAATATTTGACTAGAGCTCTAATTGCTTAGATAAATTTAGAGGGTGGTACTTTGTATAGAGAAAACCTATCTCTGGGACCTCATAACCCTAATATATCTAACAATGTAGTGTTTCCTTCCTTGGAATCTAAAACAAGAACTCTTCAAAAGTTTCAATGAACTCAATCGAACTATCAAAATGATCGAAAAATAACCCATGTTCTTATTGATATGATCTCAAATTGATACATGCCTATAAATATCATTTCCACAACTCACATGAAACAATAACTAACCGAAATCGTTATAGGTGATGGTGCTCTCCACAACTCATTAAACAAGCATATCTCTCAATGTGATTTAATGGCATAAAGCATGTGCTATAGGTCAAAGTGTGAGGGGACCAGTGGAATTAAAATTAAAGCCTTTACAAGACGGTGGGCAAAGAGGAGGTAATGTTTCCTTCACATCAACATAAAGAAAAATCTAGATCTCTTGAATACGCTTTACCCTTCACTCGCTCAAAGAAAAATAACCGTTAGGTTTGAATATATATATATATATATATATATATATATATATATATTAGGTTTGAACATTATATATATGGCTGAAAGAAAAATAGCCGTTAGGATTGAACATAATTAGTCCTCCACAACACTAATCATGCTTAGTCGAAATCTTTGTTTATTTAAACGACCATTTAGGTATGCGTGGTCTGCCTTTTTGAGTTGTATCCCGCTGGACAATGCCCTTAACCTGAAGGCAGAGTGGACACGAACAAGCACCCTCTGCAGGGAAAATGTATGGTGTTGTTCTTATGAAGCCAGGAGAAATGGTTGCAAGACAAAGTGGCGGTGATGCTGTTGAATTTGAGCCAAAATGGTCTTCTGAATCAAGGGAGAGACATGACCACAATGTGGCCGAGGTCGATATTTAATCATCGGTCTAGTGAACTAGGGGTGTTGGACTAACCGTCGCACCTCTCATGGACTAACCGCCATGCTGGGAACATGGGATTAACCGTCCAAGGTGATGTTGTTGATTTGAAAGTTTACTAACACCTACAAGTTTTGGTGTAATGGCAAATCTTAACAAAGATAAGCTGTGACAGTTGAGAGAAAGACAACTAAGGGTTGTTTGAGACTCATGTCCATGGTCTGCATTCTTCAAGTAGTGATTCTTGACAACAAGGCCCTATGATTTAGGGATATACAAAGCCCTGGTAAGATACTACTAGATTTAGATTTATATATGCACACTTTCTTGTTTTCAATTTATCATTAATAGTTAGCACTGACTTTTATGTTTTACTTGAAAGATGCAATGCCTCTCTAAAGTTTCCGAGGGCTCCATTTTTGGTTCGGCACACAAAGAGGAGAATTCTAGATGGCCTTGCCCGAATCCCCATCACAGGTATGCCCTGTTTCTTCTTTATGCTATTTCAACTTAATGAGATTAGTCTGGTTACATACATTCTCGTCTCAATATAGCTTTATATATGATTATTATTAACAAATTTTATATTATTTTTTTCAACACTGTCCTCGATCTCAATAAAAGTTGTCTGTCCATCAAATATGAAATAATTAGTTTGAACATAATTAGGGTTTCTTAGTTGTCCTCGACATGTCTCTATTTATTTTGTATTTTGGGTCTTGAAATTCCTCCCTTTAGGTATTTAGTTTCTTACATGTAGGATTTAACATTAAATTCGAGAAGAAAAAAGTTTTTATGGACACCGCCAAATTAATTTGCGGCCTAGAAATTTTGAATTCCATCATTTGCTTCGCATTGAATTTACCGACCCTGTTTGATACTTCATTATTTGTTGTCAAATTTTTGTAATCCTGAGTTTTTGTGGTGCGACCAAAATTTGTAAAAGTATAAAAGGGAATTTGTTATTCAAATTATTATTATTTCGAACACTAGACCGTTTGAAACTTGGTGCGACCACCCTCACTCAAATGAAGTTCAAATGTATGCCAATTTCATACCATTTACTCTCTTTTCCAAGTATTTTTCATCGCACCCATGGCTCCTATTATAAATTCACTAACAGAAAAATATCTTGTGACAAATGAAGAATCCCTAATTGACTGAGATTTAGACGTTTTTTATACCGAAATCACTATTTCTTCCATCTTTGTGTCTAGAAGCAACCTGTTCGATAAAGTAGGAAGGTGTATACTGTTCCTTGAAGTAGCCGAGACCACCATAGTCCCTTATGATGTCAAAATCGCTTTCTCTTTTCCTGAATTTATAGGTTTGTGCGCTGAACAATATTCACATGAAGAAAGAGTCGTTGTGAATAAACAAGGATCCGAGGTCATGTGTAGAGTAGAGAGTCTGTCAATTCGAGATTCCCTCAGTATACCAGAATCTTTCTCCACAATGTTTGAACCTTTCAATGAAGAAAATCTAATTAGGGTATATAGAGAATGTCCATCAGAAGTCTGAGATCTATTTTTATAGACAATTCTCAAACTAGAACATTTCTCAAAGAGTATGTCTTTGCCAATGAATGTGAGTATAATGGTTATTGAATTCCAATGGGCTTGTTCCATTTTAAGTCAAAGTCTCATTTGTCAATTCGCATCAATTTTGATCAATTCATAGCTGATAATATCCATAAACAACTAGTCAATTTTCTCTCTACAAGGCATTTCAGATACTACACCTATCTGCTGAAGATTTTCCTGGAAACCAATAAGAGAGAATTTCATGAAGAATCATTTGTATCAACTGAATGTAAAAGGATTACATTTCTTATCTTTATAAAACTCATGTCCAGAGTTTACAGTTTGATTTTCAACACCAACCTACCTATATTTTGGATGACATGAGGATCTATCTACAACCAAATCTAGAGAACAGAGTGAGGGATTGGGTACTATTCATGCACTCAACAATAATATGGGTATATGGTTTTCATGAATCCCCTATTGCCTATTTTTCTGACCCCCATAATATTTTACCTTGAGTTCATCAGGTATATCTGAGACAAATCATTTCCTAAAGTTGCGCAAAGCCTCAAACCTCAAGTTCCCTTTTATCATTGGCCCCTTCATTGTCAAAAATAGATCATGCTTATCTCAGATTCAAGCAAAGCTCAAAGAGTTTGGTTTTGCACAGATACAGGGAAGAAGATATGATCCACACAAAATCATATTCAAGAGAATATTAATGAACAAATAGGCCCCTTATGATCATGAATAGGTAGAGGGTTTCAATAAGCTAACAAACCTAAAATTTTATGTTGATATGGAAGCAATATTGCAACCAACTCAAAAACATCAAGTGGAGGCAACCTTTCAACAAAGTCAAACACAACAAGTGGAGGCAACCCTGAAACAAAGTAAAAAGAAACAAGCTCTTCAAAAACTAATAGTCAAAGTTCATAAGATGAGTGTTCATAGCAAGAGAAGCAGTTTAGAGGCCATGGGAACCAATGATCAACAAAATTCTCCTAAGAATATGAATATTTCATAATCTCTAGAGATAGTGAATTTAGAGGAGGAAGAGCCTAGATAACAAGTAAATCTAGATATGGTGGAAAGTGGCACTAGCATTGTAGAGGTTGAAAAGGAAATCGAACTCCAAAATGAAGGAAACTCAAGAACCTTTAGCAACAAGAAAAACATCTTTGATAAAAAAATATGGGGAAAATTATCAATCTAAATAAGATTTGGAAAAACATTATGTTGAGAAGGGAAACATAGCTCTGGGTGAGATGAGGGATTTATTCCCTGAAGTGGAAAAAATTTCTCAGCACAAATATTCTATGTTCACAATAAGGGATGTTGCAAAGAGGACCTTTAACATTGCAATTGCATATGAATACAAAGTATATGAGATGAAGATAAGCTATGACAAAATCAATTCTCTAGACAAGGTTAAATTCCATAACAATACCAGTGATATGTCGTATTCTAATTACCTAAGTTTAAGCTTGAAGAATTCAAAGATGTCATCTTATGCAATGAAATTGGAAGGATAGCCGAGGCAAGAAAAAGAATCTAGTAGAGCTTGGAAGAATCAATTCAAGAGGATGGAATCTGAAGGGCCCCAAGGGGTGAAATCCTCATTGGATGATAAAGATAAATTAATTCAAAGTTTGAAGAAGAAATGGAAAATCTTTGCTACAGAGAATCCACAAACAATAGAATTGGTTGCTCTAGAACATGAAAATGAAACAGTTCGTCAAGAGGCATTGGAATACAAGGCTAGGGCGTTGCATCTAGAACAAGAAATGGTGAAGTGATCACAAGAGAAGACATAATATATAAACAGGTTTGTAGTTGTACCTCATGCTACAAAAGCTGGGCCAAACAATGAAGGACTTGTCTAGGCTATGTCACAAGTTATCTTGAAAGAAGGAGAAATCAAAGGGATAAAAGGGAGAATAGAGAAATTGAAGCTGGAAATGCAAGAAAAGGATGAAATAATGGCTCAATTTCAAAAGGAGAATGAAGACTTGTAGGAAAGGATAGATAAAATGAAGATGAGATTAAGAGGCAAAGGCATGTTGCGGGGGGGAAAGCATATCATTTGGGACTCTATAGATGCTGAAGCTACCAAGTTCATAGTGTATTTGAATTTCATCAATGATAATGATCTAGGTGGATATTGGTGGCCACCCACCTTTTCAAATTGGCTCAAAACAATTTTTTGGCAATTTTGGCAATTTACTATTTTTAGCAGTTTTAACTTCCGAGGCCATTTTGAGGGCCTAAATGAAGGTTTTTTGGGATCAATTTTTTCAATGATAGCCTATGGAATGATTGTGCCCCAAAATGAATCTCCTTAGCGATACCTTTCCAATGGGATATCATACGCCCAAAACAGAGATCGTATGCAAAAGTTACAACCCCGGGAAGTTAATGTACTAACTTACCCAAACGAGGCCCACATGACTTTTGGCGCTTCATATCCTAGGGTTAGGTTTTTGGATGTCTAGGGTTTTTGGCATTCCTGTTTATTGTAAAAATTATTTTAGAGCCTCATTGTAATGATCTTCTTGTGAATGCGAGTAGTCGTCACATCTCTTCTCAGAGATAAGCTGCCACCATTCTAGCAAGTCTTTCACTCTGTATTTTTATAGTCTCTGTACATTTCTTTCATTAATAGAAATTGTGTATTACTATATATCTATGTTTATGGTTGCATCTATGATACATTTATTTTATATTATTGAATATCTGTGATATCTCTGTGCATTTCTTTATTATATCTCCACTCTCATTTCGTGCCGAAAATAATCCGGATCAGTGGTATCAGAGCAGGTTGTTATTGATCATTTTTTTCAGTGCATGTCCCTGACAAGGTCTGAGTATAGCAAGTTCGGTATCGAGCTTGTCTCTCTTGAGGAAAATTTCTCTCGCACACCCAAGAAACCCTCAATGGTAGAAGAAAAGAAAAACGACGGAGCAGACAATCCTATAAGTATGTTGCTTGAGCAAGCTCTCACATGACAAAGGGACGAAATGATGGAGAATTTTTCCCACATCCTTCAACGCCTCCTGATAGCATCATGCACATATTCATCATGTGACCACTTTGGAGGCACCTCGCCTTTTAAGGTACAAGTCAATTTTGATATTCCTATATTTGAAGGTCAGACAGATGCGGATGCCCTAGATAAAGGGTTAAATCCGTTAGAAGGTTATTTCTGTGTTCACAATTTTTTCGACAAAGAAAAGATCATCTTTGCACTCCTCAAGGCTCTCCCCCATTTCAAACATTGGTGGGAAACTTACTGGGAGAATATTTCCGCAGAGGAGTCTAGAATATATGGGGTCGAGCCCACTTGGGAGTTTTTTGTGGATGCGGTAAAGGAACAATATTATGCTATTGAAAACTATGAGGACCAGTACATGAGATGGACCACACTGCGACAAGAGAGGGGCTAAGTGGTTCCAAAGTTCACCAATACCTTCCATACCTTGTGGACCAAGCTGGGTATCAAATACTCAGAATGACATTTGGTTCTAAAATACCGTGGGGCTCTACACAAATACATCCAAACTGAAATGGATTTTCTAGACATCTCATCACTCAGTGTTGCCTATCGATATGTTGTTAAAATCGAGCAGAAATTTAGGCACCAAAACAAATAGGAGTTCGAGTTTGCAAATCCGTAAAAACCAAAGTATGACAAAGACATCCCTAACAAAAATTCTCTCTAAAACTAGTCCAATCCATAGGAAAAGAATGGTTACAGGAAGACAAAGAAGGACACTAGAAAATGGTGTGATTTCCACAAAATCCCCTGGCACAAAACTGATGAATTTCGCTCAAAATAGTCATTGGTAGCTGAGATCAAAGACAAGGAGTCGAACTCTGATTCATAATCTGATTCTGAAAATACAGGTAAATGACAAATCATTGACGCATACCCCACTGCTATTGTCGCGACCACAACAATTCAACTAGAAGAACCAAAAGATCCTGAAGAGGGGGAATGCCTTTTTCATTTACAGATGTGGGTGAAGGGGACCCTGCTACATTTTATTGTTGATAGCGGAAGCCAAAAGAACCTCATCTCAGTAGAGGTCGTCAAACAGCTTGGATTGTCAACAACACCACACCAAGAACCATACAACATTGGGTGGCTTCACCAAGGATGAGATCTTCGTGTCAGACAGTAGTGTAGATTGTCATATGGTATCCATCCCTTCAAGGATGAGGTATTATTTGATGTTTCCCCATTGGATGTCTGTGATGTTCTCTTGGGCCAACCATATATGTGGAAGCGCCATGTTGTTTATGAGTCTCGACCCCACAGTGTGATTGTTTGTATGGGGGGTCATCTCTACATAGTACCAGAGGTAGTTATGACTAGTGTTCCACCTAAAAAGTGTCGCAAGGTAGTATCTCATACTACAAAATTTAGCTTCTTCACAATCTTTTCAAAAGGGGAATAAAAGGACACTACAACCACTACAACCTCGCCGCAAGCACCTTCTATCCAACAAAAGCAGGTCGGAAAGGTTGCATAAAAGTGAAAATATTCCTTATAAACACCGTACTCTCATGTATCCCATCTTGTTGAACAACCTTAGCCTCAACAGATTCGTGATAGACCTCCACAAACTAAGCAACGCAACATCTCTAGCAAGGAAAACAACTCACTAAGATGTAGATTCAACAAACGCTTTTCCCTCTCCCTTGGGAACTAAATGCAATGGATTCCATTGCCTCCTAAGGAGGGAGGATTGATCCAGGTGGATATCAGTGGCAACCCACCCTTTCTAACTAGGTCAAAACAATTTTCTAGCAGTTTTGGCAATTTACTATTTTTAGCAATTTTAACTTCTAGGGCCATTTTGAGTGCCTAAATGAAGGTTTTTTGGTATAGATATTCTCAATGATGTCCAAAGGAATTATTGATGCCCCAAAAGTAATATCCTCGATGATACATTTCCAACGGGCTATCATATGCCTAAAATGGAGATCGTATGAAAAAGTTATGACCCCGGGAAGTTAATGTACTAACTTACCCAAACGGGGCCCACATGACTTTTGGCGCTTCATATCCGAGAGTTAGGTTGTTGGATGTCTAGGGTTTTTGGAATTCCAGTTTATTGTAAAAATTCTTTTAGAGCTACATTTTAATGATCTTCTTGCGAATGCGAGTAGCCGTCACATCTCTTCTTAGAGATAAGCTGCCACCATTCTAGCAAGTCTTTCACTCTGTATTTTTATAGTCTATGTACATTTCTTTCATTAATAGAACTCGTGTATTATTTTATATCTGTGTTTATGTTTTCATCTTTGATACATTTATGTTATATTATTGAATATCTGTGATATCTATGTGCATTTCTTTATTATATCTCTGCTCTCATTTCGTGTCAAAAATAATCTGGATCAGTGGTATCAGAGCAGGTTGTTCTTGATCATTTTTTTCAGAGCATGTCCCTGACGAGGTTTGAGTATATCAAGTTGGGTCTCGAGCTTATCTCTCTTGAGAAAAATCACTCTTTCACACCAAATAAACCCTAAATGGAAAAAGAAAAGAAAAATGACGGAGCAGATGATCCTATAAGTCTGTTGCTTGAGAAAGATCTCACGCAACAAAGGGATGAAATTATGGATAATTTTTCCCACATCCTTCAACGCCTCCTGATATCATTAGGCACAT
>WSFP011503897.1:0-13625 GCA_009831015.1 Picea engelmannii | reverse complement strand
ACTTGGACGACGGAGATTGTTCAAGAGGATTTGTCATTAAAAAATTAATTAATTACTAATTAAGAAAGTAGGTGAGTCTCATTGGGCTATAAATGAAAGGGAAAGGAAGGAAGAAAGGGGGAACGGTTAGCGTATCGTTACGCTGCCGGATTGTGGTTTGACGGATTTTCTTGTGAGGAGTTGGGTGTAATCTCAGCTTTGTTGGAGTGGTAGCTCAGCCGTTGAGGCGAGCTGAGACGCTAGCGTTATATTCTGGTTCTTGTGTGGCCCCTTTACGGCTCGGGGGGCTAAGGGGGAAGAAGAGTACCCGTAGCGTTGGCTGGGAGGTACCGGTGAGCGTTCGGCGGTCGGTAAGTGGGACGCGGAAAGGAGCGCGGGACGCGACAAGGAGCACGGGACAACATTCGAGGCGTGGTCATCCTTCAAGGCAGGCGAAGAGGCTAAGGTATGTTTTTGATAGAATAGAAGGCACTAGAATGATGTAGATCTGATTATGATGGAAGAGTGAAATGGAATTGAATGTTTAAAGGGTTGCTGCAATGTCGTTTTCCCGGATGATTTACATAGTTAAAATTTTGCAATGGTTGTGGAACCTCCTTAAAGTTTTATCAATTGTCGAGTGATGAATTGTAACCAAATGTGGAATTACCCTTGCCGGTAGCCTTATCCCTGTTGACATTGGCCTTTAAACTCTGCGTTAATGTAATGTATTTCCTGCGTTTTTTTTTTCTTTATGTGTGGTGAGTCTCGTCGATGGGTTCAGTGGGGTGTAAATCCCTGCGTGTAAGTTTACTGCTCAGCGTTTTGTTTTCTTTTTCCTTATTTAAGTTACCCTTTTGTGGTGCGCCCAACCCTTGCTGCCCCAAGGGATGATCTCCAGGTCCTATGCCGAGTCGGCCCTCCTTCCACCAGCTAAACTCTTTTCCTATCTACGCCCAGCACCCGATGGTGTCTCCGAAATTTCACTGTATCCCTGGATATCTTTACCTTCTCCACGAGTGAATGCGTACTCCTTGGGCATTGCTTAATTCTGTGCGCTTTTTCGTTTGGGACACTAAACCCTCCTGGAAGTAATATTGTAGATTGAGAACGACCTGTCACTAAATCACCTTCTGCTGTTGAAGCTCTTTCGTTTCCACTGTTACCACCGTATTGCACTGTTGAATCGCTGAGTTGGAGTGACATCTCCCTGCGACTTTTTTTTCCCCTTTTTCTGAGTTGTTGGTGTCTCTGGGCAGAACTGTATAGAAGACCCCCACGTGCGCTGACCCCAGGTCATGCGTTCGATGTTCCACCTCCCTGCAATGGGGGTTATCTACCCGGTGTTTGGCGGAGGCGTCCCGCCTTGTCTGCTGATAAAACTATGCATGGACGTTCTCCTTCTGCGCGACCAGGGAAAGAGAGCACTGCGTTGTCTGAGTTGGTCGTTTTTGATAGCCAGACAGCTCAAGGTAATCCCGTTTCTGAAACATCGCCTGTATTTCTTCGAGGATGTCACATACCCTTGTGAAATAGTAAGAAATAGGAATGATGACTGTCGTCCTGTGCATGGGGTACACGCATGAATGTACAGCGTAATTGTCTATCAATCGGCGGTTGCTGTTGCACTTTTTCCCATTTTTGTTATTAATGTTTTGTCCCACCTCTCTTTACTGTTGACAGACGCCAGCGCTTACCTTTAGAATTTTTATTCCAGTGCACACTGGCAGGTTCACCGTTACATGCCAGCGCATCCTTCAGTTTTAGTGATGTATTATGTGAGCCTGTTTGTTGTGTTTTCCTTTCGTTGTTTACATTATATATACAATCCCGATTGAAGGGTAATCTGTTGATTTATCTTCTCCCAGAACCCTCGACTAATCCTTGCCAACGACTGTATGAGAGGCTCGTTTATATATATATAGACATGTTATTAGTTCATATTTTAATGATTGTTTTATTAATTGCTATTTCCATGAATATTCTCAAAAGGGCGAATTTAAATAGGCAAATGCTAAATTGCCAGATTGGGATGTGATGTTATGGTAATGGGAGGTTATTTTCTAACGGAACTTATTATACAGAAATTAAGCCCTGGAATAAATTGAGGAATGTATCATTAAACCATATTAATGATTAACGTAGTTTTAAGAGGGATTCAAGTCTCTAGATGCACCACCTCTTTTGATAATTAATTCGGGTTATACGACCAAGAAACTGTCATAGTATGAATGAAACGCTGACGACCCAGTTGATTAATGATCTATTTTCTTGATTACGATGACGTTACCTTTCCCCAAGACGAATTTTGTTTATCGGACAGATTCCAGGAATAGATTAATTATTATTCAATTTTCATTTCTATATTGAGCATGATGGGCATAAAAGTACAATGTTGTTATGATTATGATATTATGATTTCCTTTGAGAGAGTTGGAGCTAAACCAACATAGAAGTATCTTAACTCCAATTCTAGGGTTAAATCAGCTAATATATCTTGGAAACTTAAAGGAGCCCCCACCAACACGGATGTTCTCTCTATACACTTGGCATTCTTCTAAAGTTAACATTTTACATTAATATTGATTTTATTATTCTATCTTGTTTCATATGTAGGAATGTTACACATCTCGTTGATAGCGTTGGGATTTATGTTATTGGATCAAGTGTCATGTCAACATTAGGCACCATACATGTCTTTAAAATAGCTATAAATGTACCTAGTTTTTCTCCATACAAAATAATTTAATGAATTATTAAGAGTAATTAAGTCATTTTGAATAGAGCTATATCTTACAAAAAGAAGAAAAACTTAACCTCATTATAATTTTCAAGGATACTCTGTTGAATAATATCACTCAGTTAAATTGACATCATTTTAATTTTGTATATTAGAATGGTTAAATATGGCATTGGTAGTAATCTTGTCAAATATGGTTAATAGTTAAATAAGTTTTTTTTAATTATGCTTCCATAAGATAAAAAGGAATTTCATGAAATTCAAGTGGCCATATTATAGGAGATCAAAGGATACTTGAGAAGGAATATAATAGTCGTATATCTTCATAGTTAACTAAGTTCATAATAATTATGCTTCCATAAAATATAATTCAAGGATGAGTATAAAACTATGGAAGGATTTATAAGGTCCTTACCATTATTAGCGTATTTGTTTCCAATTACTTGAGTCCTCTTATAGGTTGCAATCCTTTATAGATTATCTACAACTATTCATGATTGTTACATGATTGGTTGGGAAATTGTTGTAAGAAAACTTTTCACACTTTGTGTTGGGTAGGAGAACATCTCTCTCTCCCGATCTGTTCGTTGTTAATAATTCCTTTGTGTCTATGTGTCCTTAGTGTCTTCCATTTGAAGCTTTCTTGTTTTAACCTGGGGATAAGGCCAGTAGCCTGTGTGAACGTTAGCTGAACTTCGGTTCTACGTCTAACTAGTAATACTCAAAGCCCTCCCTTTCGGTGTTAAAAAAGAAATAGTCCAAATGGATCTTTGTCCGTCAGGTCTGTAAACCTTGGTGAATGTTATCTTGAATATTGTCATGTCGTATGTTGAGTAATAAGTATGGCAGCCTGTCCTAGACTTACGTAGCCTACTTACCCAAGTTAGTATATTAGGGTGGTTGTTCATGTGATTAATGTTGAAATTGTGTCCTGTTGTCGTAGTCCTCTCGTCACCCATCCTCCGTAAGGAGCGCAGTTGCTCTTCTTATGTATGTTGTACTTGACCGTGGTTAGTCAGTCTCTTTTAGCAGTCAGTTGGGCTTGTCGTATGATCATCATTCATGCCTATGGTTATGTATCGTGCGTCCTGGTCATATTATTATGTTCGTCCTAGTTGTGTCGCATCGTCGTCAGGTGGCGGCGTAGATTCAAGTAGACTGTAGTTGTCTCCTTGTACATATGCACACACACCCTTCAAAAAAAAATAAATTTTGCACCTATCTCTAGAATGGTTGTCGTAACGAGGCAGTTCGTTACAATTTCAATACTTATTAGAGAAAGAGTTAGAATAATGAGGACATTCACCTTGACCCAACATCAAATATTCTTCCATGATGGTCGAGGGTTGAAAATACAACGATTTAGAGGAAAAACCAAATTGATTGTATGCAAGAACCTTTTCAATAGATTCTACCTCCCTTGCCTGTTCAAAATTTTCGAATGGATTCTTCTCATCCCGCGAACAAAATTCTTCTCGCAATTGAGTGATAGGATTTGTAACTGGTTCATCATCCGTGATTGAATATGAATGGATGAAAGGAACATAAACATAATAGAGGATATTTACTACAAATAACATTTCATCAAGATTAAATTTATAGAGAACATGATGGATTCTTGTTGAAAATCCTTCTGGAAATGAATTATCATTGATTAGTAAAGTCTGAAATTCTTCACATAATTGATTGTAATCATAGTTTTCAAAAGCATATAAAACTTCCTCTACAAATTGAAACCAATAAAAAATGTGATATGCTGGAAGAGCCTCATACAAATGTTTAATATGACTCCTAAAAGTAAAAGCAAACAATCTGCATAAAACCTTTAAATCAGAAATATCATGCTTGATGCATTTACACCAAAACTTGTTAATATGGTCTTTAGCAGATATATCCCCCCCCCACCATCAAAGGTCAGTTTTTACAAGAGAGATACTGTCTCGTTGGGAATATCAGGTAATGAGAAGTGGAAAGCATGTTCCAACACAGTGATTTGGGGAGCCATGGGGAATTAAATACATTCGAAATAAAGACTCCCGCAAGGCTAGCTTGTCCATATGACCTACCTTCTAGTTCATTTAAATATGACATAGAATAGGACTTTATAAATATGGAATTATGACAGGATGAGGGGTAAAACATTTAATCATTAAATTTACCTCAGAGGTTCAAGCCATCCATCTAGCACGGGAATAAATGACACACCATCAACTAGAAGGTCAAATCCAGACCGAGGTTGTGTAAATAACCCAAGACATTTGGAATGAAATGACCTAATGGGTTTAATGGCTCCGTTGGCCAAATAAAATCCTAAAAATAATAAAATAAATGAAACTAATCTATAAAGCTATGATAGTAAGTTTAATAATTTACAAGCATCAAAATAGAAACATGAATATTTGCATATGATTATGGACAACATATATACAACTTGCAAGATTTAATGAATATCTTGTGAAACAAATGTTTTTGAAAGTGTTTATGAAAGAGATAAAGAAAGAACATACATTTTTCTATTTTCTATCAAATATTTAAAATTCTAACACTAATGAATGCTAATCAAATATAATTGAAATAATAAAAGATAAACAATCAAAGCCAATTTAAGATATTATTATTTCATTAATAAATAACTTAACTAAATGACAAGTAAACTAACCTGTAACTAATCGACTAAATTGTATGTATCTCCCCGTGTAATTCAAGCTCCTAGTTGTTTTGCGTATGAGGGAAACATGTAATAGAACTGATCTAATACTACCAGAACAATATCATAGATGCATTGGAGCAAGAACATAACAACATAATCATAAATATGAATATATGATGACCTTATGATAATCAATACTTATAAAGAGAGGAAACTCAATTCAAAGAATTAATGTAATCCATCATTTAATATCTAGAATAAATTCAACAATAATTAAATGGTAGATTGCTCATAGATGTAAAAGGGAACAAAAAATTACAGACATCATAAAAATACATAATAATATGAAATACCATACAATAACCAGACTAAAGTTGCATCAAACATAACAACATTTCATAAGATGGAGGCAAAACATAATGGAATAAGCGTCACACAGGTATAAATCCAAATGGTGAGAAACTTATCCATATCAGTCTTCAAAATGATATGTCCATAATGTATCCCAGCCAAATGATGTCTTCACTACTAAGAGTGACTAATATTTAAACTATATTAGGATTCACATACTCTTATCATGGAAGATAGAGTGCAATCCCCCAAAAATAGATAGTATTACAAAAATAGTAAAACTAGAAACCACTCATGTATGAGTTGGTTTGTCAAAATAATAGCAAAGTTTTATATACATAAAAGAAAGAAAATACTGAATAATAGAGAGTATGATCCAATATGTTTTCTCCATGTAATCAACATCATAATCATCAATTTCCTGTATATAGAAAAACAAATTTGATATTCAAAAAATAATAATAACTAATATTCAGAAATAGATTGGCTACAGAATCATATATTATGTAGCTAGTCTTATTATTAACAAAGGAAACCAAAACTAAATCTCCCTATTTTGATTTTTCATAGCAAAATGAAATAAAATCAAACAAAATCATTTTTACCACTAGAGATTGCCAAATGAAGTATCAGGCAGTTACAAATTTATGATGGATTTGAAGTTGGTTGTATTTTTTATGATTATATTATCAGATCTCTTGGGATTTTTATTTTCCCTTTATGTGTGTGCTTTCAAATCTTGGTTCTCTCATTTGAGTAGAGAATTCCGAGCAACTAGACATTTTACTTGATCCTATAACAACTGAATATTTTTGTAATAACATTCTATCCAATCTAAGCAACTGTCACAATGTACTAGTGCAATGGCAGGCCGTTGTGGAATGTATTTAGGAACATGAATTTCATGCTTCCCTGTGGCTTGTTTCAATTCATGACTAATTCCATCAAAACCTTCTTGGATTTTCAGACATGGGGTTAATCTAGACACAAATTCATACTATTCAACTTGGGCAGTATTTTCGTTCTGGGGACATTGGTTGTCTAGATATTCCTGAGCTAGGAAATATTTTATCTCTTGATATGAATAGTGATCATTGACCTCGATCATAGGGATCGAGCTCAAATGATCCTTTTTCTGATTCCTTAAATTCCTAGAAATCAATCAACCATACCTCTTATTCATAAAATTAAAATCTGATCTTTTCTTTTTCTTACCCTTTGAATTTTCCTTGCAGTAGGTTTATCATTATGGTTTAATTTGCCCACTACCTATTCCAACAATTTTCTGGGTGAAAATATAAATCTTGATTTCTTAAACACAGGGGTTTCCAAATAAATAGGCACATATTCATTAATTTCACAACCATTAGGTGAATTGAAACCCTAACTTTTGGTCACTGGACTATCAAAACTGAGATTTATATTTAAAGGTAGGTTCAATATAATTTCGACCTGTGAAAAACCATTTTGTCTCAGGAAACTCTCCCAATTGTCCTCGATTTATGATAGGTGTGATAAAAACAAGATTTTAACGAGCCCTTAATGAAAAAGACTCGACAAAGAGTTCATTATCTGTCACTTATAACATTTTGAAATTTTATATAGGCTTATTAACAAGTATAATTTCATGGTCAAATCAAACCCTATGAATAACATGAACAGTCAGATGTGGTATAAAAATACCAAACCATACCATCCTTCACATGTGATAAACGGTTTCAAAATTAAAATTATCCCATGGCAGTGGTGTTTTAGGAGGTTAATGGGAGTACCTTTAGGGCAGCAGGTAGACTCGTGAGAGACCATGAAAAGGATCCATGGAACACCCTCCATTTTGGCATTTTTAAACCACTTTTCACCTTCCTATGGGAGTCCTGTCTCGCGGGCTACAAAGTCGCATGTGACCTCTAATTGGACATCCATGACCTTGGCTATAAACAAATCAAATGTCTGCACAAGGTCCTATGCGACCTAAATATTGTAACCTTCAAATTTCCTGAGGAAGATATCCAAACCGTGAGCCTTCAAATCATCCATGGCATCATTGTGGGCAAGAAGAGATTGAAAACCATTTTGCTCGATTCGAACAATAGGGGCCATGACCATTGTGAAATAGACACAAAATATATCACAGGAGGTAGGTTTCAGCTTCCAATAAATGAGTAGTAGAGAGTGGTCTATGCAAACTAAAATGGCCTGAAGACTAGGAAGTTTGTAGACTGTTATGTTGTGATAACTTAAGTTTAGAGATACAACCAACTGAAGGGCATGCAGACCTAAGAGAAATTTCCCATAATGAATATCAAACCCTCGATTACCATTGAATTCCAATTAGAATAATGAATGGTTTCATTAATGCATGGGACAACAGTGTGAGGTGTAGTCATGGGTACATCAGACCAGTACCAAGTGACATGAAGGTTGATATGATTGTTGATAGTATGAAACCCACATCTAATGTTAACCCAATGTTTTGTGCATTTATACAATTCAAATATTACAACCAAATGATCAACCAAAGAATCGATTAAGTCATGATATCCATAAAACAAAAAGATTGTGATGGTAATTTAATCAATGAATTTATAAAACTTGAAGCCTAGCAACATATGGGTTCCTTCAAAGTGAAAATTCTTAGGTAGGAAATATAACTACAAAATCATTACCAAGTTTTTATTTAAATTCATGCTTACAGTCATGAATTTAAAAACAAACAAAAATTTAAACGAAAAACGCATAGAGATAAATTTATCTCAATAATCGCAAAGAAGCTCAGAAACATAAGCATTTATAAATGTAAGGAGGTGGCATATACAAAAAGATAAAATATCTTTGTGGTGATTTTAATTGTGATAAAAATCAACAGAATTGTTGGCTGCCAACAATGGCGACACGTTGGGCGAAACAGTTATCTTTGCATCACCAAAATTTATATCAGGGGAACAAATGGAATAAATTTAAGAGATATTTAATGAAAAATCAAGCACTTCAACAATAACATAGAACATAACACAATCATAACATTGACTACATTTTTGTCTAAAATTGTAATCGGGTATCTTGTTTAGATCATAGGTGTAGCGATGTTTATACAGATGACTTTGATATTGTCGATAGGGCCACTGCTACCAGTCAGCGTCAATAGCCTCAGCATGGATGTCATTTAACCAACTATAGTACCTCTATCCTATCCAAGATTTGTCCATTCATGACAAAAAAATATTGACACTTGATCAAATTAAAAGACATACATGAGGATCTTCTTAAACTTAGCATTGCTTCACTATTAGTAGGACTATTCAACACCCCGACAAAGTTTCCTTGGTATCATGTGTGGATTCACCCATTGCCAGAAGACCTGTTCAGTGTTCAGATGAGTTTACATACAATTCCCACACATTATGGTGCTTCCAACTCTCTAAAATTTGTTTATAAATTATCAGAAACTTCATGATATTTAAGAGAGCAGGGTGATACTGAAGATCTAATAGTTTGGTAATGAAAATATTGATCATTTAAGAATCATTTTTTTGTTTTGATGACTTTCATCATGGTTTGAACAATTAGATTATGTCAATAAATCATCTCTAGGATGGGAAATAACAATTGAGTTGTCCTCATTAAAACAAGGACGACGTTAGAATTTTGTTAAGGATAATTGCGTATTCCTGTGATTTTAATGAGAAACCAGAAACAATAATTGGCTAGAAGCTTACTTCCGTTGATCTGAGTTCATCACTTACTGTTTAGGTGCTTGAATTGTTATCAACTGCTACTAATAAATAGAAATTATGATTACCTTCAAGAAATGAATGGTGATTCATACATAATCATCTAGAAAATAAATCAAAATCAAGCAAAATGAAAAGAACCAAAATAAAAAAGGAAAAAAAAAGAAAAGAAAATTAAAACTTAAAAATTTACAAGAGGGTGGATCTGAAATCATCAAGAGAAAAATATCTTGAGAGACTAAAAGAGAATACAAAATTCCTTATTAATATGAGTGCAGTCCTACTCATGGCACCTCAGGTCAGGGTTGAATTGATAGTTTAAATTTACTTATCTCTTTACTTTCCATTTAAAATTTTCATGATGATACTGCAGTTTTGAACATAAATATTCAACACAAAGAAGAGAGAAAAATATTTAAAGTGGAATTCCTTGACAAAATTCATATTATGGTCCCCTTGGTGTTCCCACTTGTGTTCATAACTGAATTATTACAAACAGAAACAGTGAGAAATAAAACTAAAGAAAACCTACTCCTAAACCTACTCTAAACTACTAAAATAGATCAAAACACTAAGTAAAATCGTATTTCCAGTGCATGCACAAGAACGTCTTCAATCCTACAAGGCATAGAAATTCAAAAATCAGCATGAAATAATGTAGTATTTGCAGATACAAAAGAAATATGTCATGCTTACCTCCTATATATTCATTAAAAAACAAATCAAGCACAACCTTACCATTCTTTCGAAACTTCTTTATATATCAATCCTCCAACCATTTTGAAATCCTGTCATAAAAATTAGGATGAAAAATATGACTTTGATGAAATGGATATATCAATGGGGAAAACATCATAAGAGGATTCATGACATCAATTAGATTATTGGTTTGAATTCTTCCTTTGATAATATTGATCGTTTCAAAATGTGAATCATAAAAATTAAAATTCAAACTAATTAAATAATGAATATGCAATGTAGAATATTTGATCTGCATAAGAATGAGTGCATTGTCTTTTTCAAAAATAAATTGTGTAAAATCATCTTGCAACATGTCCTTTTTCCATGTGAGTGATGAAAATGAAAGAGCATCAAATATGACTTCATAAATGTTATGTTTGGAATTAATTTTACCAAATCTTGGCATATCGAAAAGATTTGATTGTGATGGCAAAGAGTAAGATACTATGGGTAAAGTATCAAGTCCATTAGAATCTAAGAAGAGATCGTGATATAAAGTGTAAAAGGAATAAGAAATAACCACATGAAAATAATCTCTTGAGCCATGATATTTAACAATGGTATTCTCAAGACATTCCTCTTCGATTTCCTTAAAACTTTCACTCTGTTTTGGTGATAAATCCTTCAACATAATATGATCGTCTAAATTTGTCTGTTGTATGATAGGTTATTCAAAACTTTCATGACAAACATCTAATCTTTCATGTGTATAAGGTATGATTTGTGGATGAAGGTTTAAGATTTCTTCTTGAAATTGAAGATTTACATCTCTAATTAGTGCCATTGGAATGTTATAAAGATTAAGATCATTTTCATCACCATGTATTCTTCAATAACTGAATTTACATACTGATTAGAGAAAGAGTTAGAATAATGATGACATTCACCTTGACCCAACATCAAATCTTCTTCCATGATGGTCGAGGACTAAGAATACAACGATTTAGAGGAAAAACCAATTTGATTGTCTGTAAGAACCTTTTCAATAGATTCTACCTCCCTTGCTTGTTCAAAAATTTTGGATGGATTCTTCTCATCCTGCGAAAAAAATTCTTCTCTCAATTGAGTTTTAAGATTTGTAATTGATTCATCATTCATGATTGAATATGACTGGATGAAAGGGGTGCAAGCATCATAGAGGATATTTAGAACAAATGACATGTCATCAATATTAAATTTATAGAGAAAATGATGGATTCTTGTTGAAAATCCTTCTGGAGATGAATTGCCATTGATTAGTAAAGTCTAAAATTATTCACATAATTTATTTTAATCATAGTTTGCAAAAGCATCTAAAAATTCCTCTACAAATTGAAACCAATAGAAAATGTGATATGCTGGAAAAGACTCAAACCAATGTTTAATTCGAGCTCTAAAAGTAAAAGAAAACAATCTACATAAAACCTTTAAATCAAAAATATCATGCTTGATGCATTTACACCAAAAATTATTAATATCGTCTTTAGCAGATATATCCCCGCCCACCATCAAAGGTGAGTTTTCACAAGTGAGAGACTGTCTCGTTGGGAATATGAGGTAATGAGAAGTGGAAAGCATGCTCCAACACAGTGATTTGGGGAGCCATGGGGAAGTAAATACAATGGAGATAAAGACTCCCGCAAGGCCATCTTGTCATTTTGGCCTACCTTCCAATGCCTTTCAATATGACACAGAAGAAGATTTTATAAATCTCAAATTATGATAGGCTGAGGGATAAAACATTTAATCATTAAATTTACCTTGGAGGTTCAATCCCTCCTTCTAGCACCATTTTTTGATGGGCGTAAATGACACACCGTCAACTAGAAGGTCAAATCTGGACCAGGGTTGTCTAAATAACCCAAGATGTTTGGAATGAAATGACCTGACGTGTTTAATGGCCCCATTGGCCAACTAAAATCCTAAAAATAATAAAAGAAATGAAACTAATCTATAAACTTATTATACTAAGTTTAATAATTTACAAGCGTCAAAATAGAAACATGAATATGTGCATATGATTATGGACAACATATATACAACTTGCAAGATTTACTGGATATCTTGCGAAACACATGTTTTTGAATGTGTTTATGAAAGAGAAAAAGAAATCACACACATTTTTCTATTTTCTGTTGAATATTTAAAAGTCTAACATTAACAAATGCTAATCAAATATAATTGAAATAAGAAAATATAAACAATCAAAGCCAATCCAAGCTATTCTTATTTCATTAATAAATAACTTAACTAAATGACAAGTAAACTAACTTGTAACTAATTGACTAAACAAAATTTATCTCCTTGTGTAATTCAAGCTCCTAACTATCTTGTGTATGAGGGAACCTGTAATAGAATAGAGCAAATTCTTCCAGAACAAACTCATAGATGCATTGGAGCAAGAACATAACAACATAATGATAAATATGGAGATCTTATGATCTTATGATAATCAATACTTATAAAGAGAGGAAACTCAATTCAAAGCGTTCATGTAATCCATCATTTAATATTTAGAATAAATTCAACAATAATTAAAGGGAAGATTGATCACAGATGTAAAAGGGAAAAAAAAATTACAGACATCACGAAAATACCTAATAATATGAAATACCATACGATAACCAGAATAAAGTTGTATCAAACATAATAACATTTCATAAGGTGGATGCAAAACATAATGGGGTAATCATCACACAGGTCTAAAGCCAAATGGTGAGCAACTTCTCCATATCACTCTTCAAAATCATATGTCCATAATGTATCCCAGCCAAATGATGTCTTCACTACTAAGAGTGACCAATATTTAAATTATCTTAGGATTCACATATCCTTTTCATGCATGACAGAGTGCAATCCCCAAAAAATAGATAGTATTACAAAAATAGTAAAACTAGAAACCACTAGTGTATGAGTTGGTTTGTCAAAATAATAAAAAAGTTTTATCAACATAAAAGAAAGAAACTGTTGAATAATAGAGTGTATGATCCAATATGTTTTCTCCATGTAATCAACATCATAATCACCAATTTCCTATAGATAGAAAAACAAATTTGATATTAAAAAAATAATGCTAACTAATATTCAGAAATAGATTGGCTACAGAATCATAGATTTTTTAGCTAGTCTTATTATTAACAAAGGAAACAAAAATTAAATATCGCTATTTTGATTTTTCATAACAGAATGAAATAAAATCAAACAAAATCATTTTTACCATTAGAAAATAGCAAATGAAGGATCACACAGTTCCAAATTTATGATGGCTTTGAAGTTGGTTGTATTTTTTATTATTATATTACTGGATCTCTTGGGTGTTTTATTTGCTCTTTTTGTTTGTTCTTTCAACTCTTGTTTCTCTCATTCCATTAGATAATTCTGAGCAGATAGACATTTTCCTTGAGCCCGTAACAACGAAATATCCATGTAATAGGGTTCTATCGAATCTAAGCAA
>WSFP011503891.1:0-13626 GCA_009831015.1 Picea engelmannii | reverse complement strand
ATTAGTTTTGGCATATTAGGAAATATTGCACTTCATTGAAATTATAGAGATTGCATCTTAGAAATAAAATTTAGAAGCATACCATGTCTTTGAAAATCAAGACTAGTACTTAGCAGTGTTTTTTTATTTGCTTCTTTTATGTTGAGTCATTGTACCATCAATTTCACGATCACACCTCTTGAGTAAGCAAAAGCCATTAAAGTTAATGTTGAATAATTAAAATTGATTAGAAACAATTTTATTTTTCAGGATACACAAACAAGTGCAGGACCTAGGGCCTTGGAATAGTATTTTGTGAGTAAACTTCTCCAAGGATATAAGAATTAAACGTATGGGATAGGGTTTCCCTACCCACATCGCTTGTCGTAGGCGCCTAGTTCCTCATTATGTTGGTGTGTATTCCTTTGCCTATTCTTGGGCTTGGTTGATCCTTGGTGGTTCTCACTTGCTGGTGGATCTACCCCTGTGGGCAGATCTAGTTTTATAGGTTGTCTCTTTTGTTGTTCTTATCTTGTCGATCTGGCCTTGGGTGGATTTGGTGCGCGGTTTTTTTTGGGGTCATGTGGCCTTTGGCCTTGATGTGGATGAGTTTTCTTGTTTTCCCCTCAAGTTTTGGTACAAGCGGACCGGTTTGGATTCTGTGTTGATATGGATTATGTCGTGAGGTGAGGATCTAGAGTTTTCTTCTTGAACTGATCCGTATTGGGATTTGTCTTCTTGGTGTCTCTCTCTCTCAGTGCTTTAACGGCTAGGTTTTGGGTCTCTGGACTTGGGATCTGGTGCATATGGGGTTTTTGCTTCTTTTCGGTGGCTAGGTCAGATATTTGAGGTCCATCTTTTCCGCATGCATTTTTTCCTCACTTTGAGGTCCTTAGTTGGGCACGTAGTTTCTGGCTTATTTCCTTTAGATGCAGGATGTTTCCCAGTCCATTTTTTGTTGTAATTATATTAGTGGCTTATTAGCTAGATGTGGGCCCTCTCGTGATTCTTTTTTATGCTCTCTTTACCCATGATTGGGGCGTGCCTCAGGCACCTATAAAATGTAATTTGGTTCTCTTTGGATGAATAAAAGTACGTTTTTTTCCGAGGAAAAAATAAAAATTAAACGTATGTGTCTAAACAAGGAGTGGTGAAACCCATTATATAATTGGTGTCCTCAAGAGGCTCCACTCACACCAGAATTAAGAACGAGGTCATGCAAATTTGGTTGCAGAGATAGCCCTTTAATACCTTCCTAGCGTCAGATATATTTAGGGGGTTCTATTCATATTTGGGGGTCTCGCTAGTGCCCTTACCTCCTTGAGAGTCGATGCTTTTGAGATTTCAGGATTTTCTACCCTGCCCATATGGTGGACCGGACTTGTGACTGCTCACCTGAGCATTCGTTATATCATGGTGACTCTAGTTTCTTGACCTAGGTAGTCGCATAGGTTGCTTGCAGGGTTATTTTGCAGGTACCCTGAGTCAGATAGGGATCGAGAAACACATAGACTTTATGGAGGATTTCCTCTCCGGGTGTATCTCACCGACTGTGTTGTGAAGCCTATGTGGGTCCTCATAACTAGTTCTAATACCTTCACTCTATTGTTGCATAGTCTCAGGCCCCTCTTGGGCGAGGCATACCTACTTTAGTTCAAGAGGTCCCTTTTAACCATCATATCTTATTTGTGTGCATTGGATTTTAGCTTTATTTAGGAGTGTTCTCTTTGATTATTAATTGGCCTTAAGATTTTTTATTACATCATGAGTTTTGACTGGTATGGTTGATGGAGCCTCTGGGACTCCCTCAGTTAGCTCTACCCAACCCATGGTCTCTGCTTAGCCCATGGGGATGGATCCTTTTGTATTTTTGAGTGGTACGTCGAATCATAGTCCTTAGCCAATGCCTTGGGCCTCTAATCCTTTCTCTTTTGGTATGCCAGACATGACTTCGCACTTGTCATCCTCTATTTTTCCATCTTATGTAAATCCTAGTTTTGAGTTTGGGGGTATGATGCCTCCTTATTCTCATTTTTTCGTTTGGTGGGGGTCATATCCCTCAACCAAATCCTACGGTAGGAGGTTGGAATCCTCCTTCCTCTGGACCCAATCCTAGCTTCACTTTTCCAGGAACAAGTGATCAAATTGGCGGTCCTTCTACTTCTTACATCTCGTCCATCTATCCTTCTTACACTATGTTGGTTCCTATGAACACTTTTCTCATGGAGAACCTCCCTCTTTCCTCTGGTGTGTCATCTTGGGGGATTCATGTTTATAGTATGGGAAACCCCCTACACAAAGTTCCTTCGTCTAGGGGGGACATATATCCACACATGAGTAACCCATGTCATGTCTCTTTCTTATCACAAGAGACTTCCTCGGTGTTTATTCCATTATAAACCTTTATGAATAAGTTGGGAGGAGGATACTATCCTACCGGGTAGGGCCATGGTGTATACCAGAACCCTTCTTGGCCCATAATCTCTCAAAACCAGTCTTTCCCGGGAGCATGGTATCTGATGCTGCAACCAGGCGCTAAAAGTCATGCTGGAAGCACATATCCAGTCATTGTGATTCATACTGGAATTAAGTCACCAACCTCTACTAGTCATGTTGGAGACCTGTCACCAACCTCTGCAATTCATGTTGGGGACAAGCAACTAGTTGTTGCAAGTCATGCTGGGGGAACAAATCTACTCACTGCTAGTCACACTGGACAAAAATCACCAACCTCTGCAAGTCATGTTGGAGATCATCTACTGGCCTCTACAAGTCATGCTAGGAGCATGTCACCAACCAATGCAAGTCATGATGGGGGCATTGATATGATTGAGAAGCCTAGACATATAGGATGTAAGCCCAAGTTCCTTTGTATACTTTACAAAGGAAATCACCTAACTCGTTTGTGCCCTTCTATTGTAGTGGTATGAGAAGCGTGGTCCTTGTCTTGTGGCCCTTCGGGTTCTGAGTCATCTTTGGTTTCCTAAAAATCTAATCCTTCTTTGGTTGATACAATGGTCATGCCGATGCAATCTTCGATCGACACCACTCATGTTTTTGGGAGTGATGTGTCTCTTGACCATGTTGTCTCGCATCTTATTCAACCAACGGTTGAAGAAGTGGTTGTGTCAATGCAATCTTCGGTTTATCCCACTCTTATCTTAGAGAGTGACAAGTCTAAGGAAGTGAAATTGATGATACAATCTTTAGTCAATCCTACTCTTTTGTTGGGGGGTGATGCGTCTTTCGACCATGCCCTTATCATTTCTAGGTCTATACCTTTTGGACAAGGGATCATTCCAATCTCTCTGAGTATGCTCCCACCAAGTCCTAGGATGGTTTCCTTTGATTGGAATGATATTGTAGAGCCTCGCCTTCCTTCATTTGCACCCTTCTATATAATGGGATTTCATCGATGTATTGTATATGAAGGATCCTCTACAAGTATTTTTAAATCCTCCTCAGATTGGAAAGCTTTGGGTTCTCCAAATCTTGTGCCAGTTACCAATGAGTTGTTATATTTCAACATAAGTCATGCATGGGAGCCTTAGCCTCCCCCATGAGATGTTTCTTAGAATAGCGTCCTCAAATTTTAGTTAATCTCTTTTTAGAATCCAAAAAACAAAAATATTTCCGAGTGAACTTTTCTCTTTCACACTCATTAAATGGTTTTGAAAGGACGTCTATTTGGTATAATTTTAACCCTTTTCCGGACCAAGTAGACTACTTAAGAAAAAGGAATACTCTAGTCTCCATTGGATAGAAGAGTTCTCTTGGGTATTATTTTCTTTTTCAATCCGAGGGGACTAACATCTATGAAAATTGACACTTTTGAGTTAAGTTGTAATTGCATCCCATTATCGTTCTTGCATTGTTGAGCCTATTTTCGACTCCTTCTTTCTCGTTATAAGCCTCTTTTCCCAACAATTCTCATCACTATCCAAGCAGTGCCTTTCATATATCCTTTGCAGCGTAACACCCTTTACCTATAGAAAAAACATCCCCCCAAGTGTCAATTCCCCACATGCATTCCATTTCATTGAGCATAGGTATGTTCCATTGCTTGGAACTAGTTGCTTATTCGTGACATTCGTTTCCTGTCTTGTATCATAGCATTTATTTGACTATGAAAAAAAATATATATATGAGCGAGAAAATAATATTATCTGCTATCGGCATCAGTCGTGTCACCTTTGAACAGAGCACAAACTCTTGAGTCCATTTCATCCAAGTTTTTGGTTTAGCATGATCTTAGGAATCCGAGCTCATTACTTAGGTTCTACTCCTCCGACTGGCTATTATTCCAGTCCCTATGGAGAGTTTGTTGATGCCTCTTGTGTCACAAACTTTTGTCAATGATCAATGTTAAGTTTATCTTGCCTGATTTGTCCATTTGTCTCATGCTCTTTTTCAAAGGAAGTATCATCCTATGTCAGCCACTCCTCATAACTCTTGAATTTGCATGTCGGCCATACCCTCAATGTATCTTAGAATCACATGAAATTGTTTTCCTACCATGCACCCTAGGCCTACTCTCATCATTGGTAGGTAACCTTGAACCCAAAAAATGACATCTCCTCATTGGTTGTTTACTGGGGTGTTTCCCTTGTGTTCGACGGCAAGAAATCTATTCACACATTGGGATTCATGTAGTTTATTGGATTCCATTAACCCTATTAGAGGTTTCCTTTGCTTTGTCAGTAGTTTTTCTTCAGAGGGTCTCTTTCGTGTATTACTTGCATCTAGTGCATGTGAGAGATGCACATGGTTGTTGGTTCATGACCATCCTATTCGTCCAAGATCCTCCTAATTATCAAGCTATTTCTTTGTACATTGTGTTGGATGATGAGAGATGCCTTACTTCTCTCTTTTCAACAGGTCTCCTTCCATCGACTTCAACTCATCTATTCTGGAATCGAGATATAGAGTCCTATAGGTATCTAGAGGCTTGCATTCATCAGTGGTAGGTTCTCCCACCATGATAGTTGGAAATACATCAATGTATCATGATCGATGGATTCTTCAAGTGTTCGACCTCAACACCCTTATTCACACTTGTTGAATGTACTTGGTGCCTTGACACTTACTTTCATTATTGGTAGGTTTTATAGCATTGTTTAATGGTATACCTTAATGAACGGTAATCAAGAGAAGTCTCATTATGTTCGACTTCAACTCCTCTATTCACATAATTCATACTTTCACCTTCGGTGGATAGTGTAGAAGACTTCCAGTTTACAGTAGAAACACCCCATATATGTTGTTGCATTTCATCAAACCATTACCTATATGACTTCGATGATCATGGAAGATTAAATTGTACTCCATTGTATACATATATCTTCAATTGATTTTCACACTGGACTCCATTGTGTCTTCTCCGTGACTATGATAGCCTATGGAATATGTCCACTTTGTGTTTCCTATTCATGGCCATGAACAACTATTTGATATATATCTACATGGATATGTAGTGTAATTCAAATTGGAAGCCATGTGTACAGAGTCGATATGAATTGTAATGTTATCATGAGTAACTAGTACTTCCAACTGAGTCTTCATTACTCCACTTCTGGGAATTATAATGTATTTCGTCCATCACAAATACTCTTCTGACCTCAGACATTAGGGGGCATCTATTATAGAATATTTTTCCACACTCAATGCGTCTTGCTTTGGTGACCTTCCATTTCTCTCTGTAGACTTCATTTCCCCTTTTTTTATCACTCTGTAGCTTTAAAAAACTCATTTTTATACATGTACATGACCTAATAGTTATACAACTCATGTATGTACATGGGATGCTCCATTACAACTCGTGTATGTACACGGGATGATCCATTACAACCCGCGTACAACGGGTTTGGTGCTCAAAGAATAAAAACTATGTCAAGTTTCCATGCCATGTCACGAGATCTATGATCCTTGACCTTCCATATACTGGAAACACTCTGACTCGACCCTTCAATTCCATTTGAAGGCTATAAATTGAGCCATATCCAAGCCTTGAGGATCATCAAATTGAGAGCAAAGACACTCTATAAAAAAAATCACCTCAATTGAGTCTTCATCCCTTTGTCCTTGAAAGTTTGAACTTTCGTGTTCAGCCCCCGAGCTCTTCCTATATTGTCATGGAGAACCTCATTGACTTTTACATGTGAGATTTCCTTTGTGGAGCCCCAGCTAGAGGGACTTAGTTTCTCGGTTCCAATATGTGTCATCACAGAAGTTTGTCACATATGTACTTATGTTTATTACATTAATAGAAATACTCTTTTCTCATCCAATTGATATCTTGCAAATATTTGTATTGCTTTCCATGGGCATATTTGTTATGTATGTTAATGGATTATGCTAATTTATATGTTAACAATATATATCATCACCACATGCTTGCACATCTTGGTTGTTGAAGACAATTTGTAGGTATAAATATTTGGTTCACGTGCTCAATGATGGTATTCTTTGTTGATTTGTCAATAAGCTAGGTTAAGCATGTAGTTCATTTCATTTTGCATTTATCTTAACCATAAACAAGAATGTTGCAGCAACCAAGATCACAAGAAGAAACACCATGCACAAGAAGTATCCTGGGAAACCCTTCTCAACAAGGGAAGAAAACCCAGCCAAATCCTTTGTTATATTCTTCAAGAGAAATACCTTCACCACCAAGAAATACCTAGAACACAAGAGGGTGCTCAAACCCTAGAATATTAGCGCCCAAGAGAGGTGCACACCTTTTCCCAAGTAGATGTTTTTTCTGAAATTTCCAAACTCACATGAAATATATGATTCCACAATGGGGAATCTTCCTTTACTTACATTAGACTTGTCCTATCAACATAAAAGTATATTGACCCAATAGGGCTGACCTCTCTAAGTCACATTACAATTACTATTATTATTATAATTAATATTAACCAGATTAATTATCTTTTACATTTATTATTAATCACATTAAGGTGGAGCCGACCTATACCCTTTACATAACAATTAGCTTTACAGGAAGGTATGACTCTTGAACAATATATAGCAAAGGATATGATACACCCACTAGTTCTCATCCACTAGGGGCACATCCATAGGGATACCATATCTCGGGTTCACTGCATTACACAGAAGAACCAGTTCTTCACACATTCACATGTTCCTTTCCACATGCACGTCCACTCTACAAATCTTCTTTTCCGCTACCTCACACAAGAGAATCATCCGGAGTATTCTCTTCAACTCTGCTTCTCAGAGGAAGCTAATACATCATCTTCATTTCTATTCACATGACGATGCACCCAACACTTTCGGATTGCATGCACTCACCTTGTGCTCAACCACATGTATGTCTAACTCACATATTGCCTTTCCCACTGGATAATCATCTGGATTTCTTCTCAACTCTCTGAATGGAGGAGGTCATCTCTACATTCCTAGCTCTGTCTCAGGCAAGAACCACACACCCTTCTTAGGGGATTTCTCCCAGGTTTGTAAGTTGAGAGAAAGACTCACATAGCTGCAATGATCCACTTCTCACATGTTTGTACGTTGGAGAATGTCTCACATAGCTTCATTCATCAACACTCCCTCTCATCTAGGGAGGAATTCTTCATTATGCCAAGTCTCACACAGATGTACTTTGAATTTTGTCTTGGCGGGAGTCATCAACACTCCCTCTCAACTAGGGAGGCTTTCTTCATTAAGTTAGTTTGGTGAAGATGTCTACAATCTACTCATGTGTAGGAAGGTATTGCATGTGTACTATTTTCCTCTGCATCATATCTCTGGTATAAGGACGTTTCATCACATCGTGTTTCGATCCATCAGGAAACATTGGGTTCTCAAGGAGCTTTACACATGGCTCTTTGGTTATAATCATAGGATGCATCTCACGATCAATTAAATTTGTCAGCAGCTTGTGAAGCCATGTTTCTTTGCACAATCGATGCTATATACTCTGCCTCTATGGTGCTCAAGGCTACAGAGTTTTATTTCCTGTTGCATCAGGAAACCATGGAAAACTTCATGGTAGAACAAAAAATGGATGTGCTCTTCCATTCCACTGTACTTTCTACTCAATCTGAATTGGCATATCTTGAAAACTCAAGTTC
Organism: Picea engelmannii; assembly: GCA_009831015.1. Lineage (NCBI taxonomy): Eukaryota > Viridiplantae > Streptophyta > Pinopsida > Pinales > Pinaceae > Picea > Picea engelmannii. Next base: position 5,545 of record WSFP011503891.1, on the reverse strand, counting down.
ACACTAGAGGAATATCTCAGGCCATATCCAACTTTGCCTCATATATATCTCAATACATTCTTTGTTTTTGTCTAGTGAGTTTGTCTTGGTTGACTCATGAAATGACTAAACACATTCATTGCATGGAATGAATCAATTCTGATGTTAACCAGATACATCAATGATCCAATCAACTGTGGATCAGTCTCGTCTGAATCATCATCAATATTTTTCTTTAAATCCATCACAGTGGATTTTGGATTCTGTCATACTGAACTTCTTTAATATTTTTCACTGTATATTTTCCTTACTCAGGAAAATATCATCGATCCTCTGTCATACTTCTTGTCCCAAGAAGTAGTGCATCATACTCAGATTCTTCATCTTGAATTCAGAAGTCAAGGATTACCTGTATTCAACAACAAGGCTTTCTAAATCAGTCATCAAAATCAGGCTCTTGTCACCAACACTGTAATAATATAGGTTTGGATCAACAACACTCTTGATGAAATCCAAACTCATCAAGAACATATCTATCTGATGTAGTTTCCAACTCATGGTCGTATGAATGGAAGTGTATCAAGTTTACTAGATCAAGTGTCTCATCATAGACAACTCCCTCTGTTTGTGAGAAAACTCTGGCTATAGACATCATTTTGTATTTCTTGACACTTCCATCAGCCACATGCTTGATCTTATAGATCCACTTGGAAGTTACCACAAACTTCCCTTCTGGTCCCTAAATGATATCTTATACATTATTCTTTAAGATATATTGGTATTCTTTTATTATGGCATCTTGCCATACCTATTCTCATATTGCTTCTCTAAGACAAGGAGGCTCAACATCAATGAAATGGCTTATGACTGAAGGATAGCTCGAAAATCTCTTTTTCTTTCTCAGGATGTGCCTTGAGAGGCTTGTATGTTTCTCTGCCTCTTGCAGAGTGAGTCTAGGTAGGCCTTGTATTCCCTACCTCAGTATCTCTGAATATATCAACTGAAGAAACTAGATCAACTAGAATAGTGTCTGTCTCCCTCTGAACTTTGCTGAAAGGGGAGAAGGTATTGTCTCATTGTCAATCTCCATCTGAGATTCTCTGGGTCTTTGAAGGACTATCTCTTTTTCAAGGACAATGTTTTCTTCTTGTCTCAATCTGTCTCTGACCAGGGGTGTCGATCTGGAATGTCTTTGAAGATTCACTGTATCCTTTCTTTCTAAAGGATCTAGCTTGGACTTCTTCTCTTTGGGTACATGAAAATGCACTGGACACCCAAATAACCTGAAGTGTTTAATCTCAGGCTTCATTTCGTTGAAGACTTATTCGGGAGTTATGTTTTCCATAGTCTGATGAAGACTCTTGTTCTACTCATATATTGTGTCATGCATGCTTCTGCCCATGGAATCCTGGAAGGATTCTGATCATGCATTATAGCATTGTTTTTCTCAATGATGGTTCTATTATTCCTCTTTCTCAAATAGTTTTGACTCCCTCTAAGTCAAGTGACTCCTTCTAAAGGATAAGCATCTTCTTTTCTTGTTAACATATCTGGGACAAGAAAACAAAAAGAACCAACACAAGAATATCTCCTAAATGAGAATAATGAGTACATCTCTAGAATAAAAACAATTTAAGGAAAGTTGTCACAACTACAACACCTATTTGTAATGTAGAAAACTTATAGAAATATAGGTTAGAGGAATGAAAATTAAAACAATCAAACATGGAGTCTTTACTTTGAGTGTGTTATTCCTCTGAATGCACTGAGATCCCTCTGGATCCATGACTTCAGCAAAGGTTCCTTCCTCATGTAACTTCCCTCATGAAAATGATACAATTAATATATACAAGTGCATACCTGAGGATGTTGATATGATTTCTCCAATGGATCTTGGTTGATCTCTATCCTATGAGATCTTTATGAAGAAGATAGTCACAGTGTCACATTTTGTCATCCTTGTTATTTTGAAGTTGGCCCTTCAATGTAAGGGTTTGAGTAGGTGATTGGCTTCCTTGTCCTGGCGTCATCTTCCTTCCATTCATTGATAGTTGTCTATGGTAAACCATTTTTTATTGCCCACAATAAGTCTTCCTATGAAGTCTTGTATTCCAATAATTTGAAGTTGCTTGATCCATCAAGCTTATCTTTCATCATAGTTTTTGTTCATCATAATTTTAGATTCTTTACAACCCTTTGTCAACTGGGATAGAAAACCTAACCGGTAGGCTAGGCTAGCACTTTTAGGTTTTATTGGACTTATGACTGCCAAAAATAACCCTTTGAAAGATAGGAGAACATTGGTGATCTGAATATCTCCTTCAATGAGTTGCAGAAACCCTGATACTGAAATTTCTGCAAAATTTAGCGAAACCCTAGGACCAAAATTTCAAAATGCCCAGAATTTTGATCTGAAGCTTGATGGAGTTGCGTTGAAGGAGGAAATACACTCCTATGCCAAAATTATCCCAATCTTACAAGTATTAAGGTTTGAAACTGAGAGAGAAGGAGGGTCATACAAAATGTCTGGGAACCCTAGGAGGGTCGTATGGTTTCTGCAGAAGTGAGAGAGGACGGATGGAAAATGTTTGTGCAATGGGATCTTCAAGACCTATGCTCTGATACCATGTTGATTTTTCAATAAGCTAGGTTAATCATGTAGTTCATTTCATTTTTCATTTTTTTTAACCATAAACAAGAATGTTGCAGCAACCAAGATCAAAAGAAGAAACACCATGCACAAGAACATAAGAAGTATCCTGGGAAACCCTTCTCAACAAGGGAAGAAAAACTAGCCAAATTATTTGCTATATTCTTCAAGAGAAATACCTTCACCACCAAGAAATACCTAGCACACAAGAGGGTTCTCAAACCCTATAATATTAGCGTCCAAGAGAGGTGCGCGCCTTTTCCCAAGTAGATGTACTTGCTGAAATTTCCAAACTCACATGAAAGATATGATTCCACAATGGGGAATCTTCCTTTACTTATATTAGACTTGTCCTATCAACAAAAGTGTCTATTGGCTCAACAGGGTCGACCTCTCTAAGTCACATTATAATAAAAATAATAATAATAATTATTAATATTAACCATATTAATTATATTTTACATTTATTATTAATCACATTAAGGTGGGGCCAACCTGTACCCTTTACATAAAAATTAGGGCTATAGGCAGGTCTGACTCTTGAACAATATATAGCAAAGGATCTTATACACCAACTAGTGCTCATCCACTAGGGACACATCCATAGGGATGTCCTATCTCTGGTTCATTGCATTACACAGAAGAACCAAATCTTCACACGTTCACCTGTGCTCGTCCACATGCATGTCCACTCTACATATATTATTTCCCACTGCCTCACACAGGAGAATCATTTGGAGCCTTCTCGCCAACTCTACTTCCCAAAGGAGGCTAATACATCATCGTCATTTATGTTCACATGACGATGCACCCAACACTTTGGGATTTCACATGTTCACCTTGTGCTCAGCCACATGAACGTCTAACTCAACAGATTGCCTTTCCCACTGGATAATCATCTGGAGTTCTTATCAACTCTCTGAATGGAGGAGGTCATCTCTATGTTTCAAGCTCTATCTCAGGCAGAAACCACATACCCTTCTTAGGGGTTTTCTCCTAGGTTTGTAAGCTAAGAGAAAGACTCACATAGCTGCAATGATCCACATATCACAGGTTTGTAAGCTAGAGAATGTCTCACATAGCTGCATTCATCAACATTCTTCGTACATCTATACAAGGTAGGATTCTAGCCTTCTCTTATTATCATTTCATTTATATAGAATACTTGATATTATAGTTGATTTTCAGGTATTGTTCTATCTGGTGTGGTTTTCCCCTAGCCATAGAGATATTTTCATCGTAACATGGGGGCACTATCTTCAGTGCTAGGGGAGAAGACACTGGTGCTTTATATTTCTTGGAGTATGCCAAAATATATTCTCTCATCAACCTCTCCTTTTAAGCCTCATCCATTTGGTTCAGAATTTCTAACCTAGCCTACCTAATTGCTTGCTTCCTGACTTCTTCGAGTTGTTCTTCTTTGATGTAAATGTATTCCTTGGAATTAGATGCATAAATTGTATCGATTAAGTTCAACCTATCAGCAAAATCTTGATCCTCTTCTTCCTTTTGTCTTGTACACTCAACTTCTTAGTGGGGTTCTTCACAAGGGAAACACCATGGTAAACCTTCCATGTTGATCATCCCAATGGGCGTCAGGGTATCAGGTGCCTTCGCTTCTTATCATGGCTTTGATTTCCAACCCATTTTTTCCTTCTATTGTCTAATAAACTAAGGCCTTGGAGTAGAATGTTTCCTCTCTAAATTATTCAACCTTTTCATAATCTGATTCTGGCTCTGGAAAAATTGGGCATTCATTTGATCAAACTTTTGAGCCAAAAATGTGATTGGATCCTATACACTGTTGGTCAACATCTTCATCTTAGGTTCTTCTCTGGTATGAAGGAACTGGGAAAATTTCAATCTTGGAACTAATAAGATGTTCTTTAATTTGCATGGTATATTCTTTGACCTTTGCTAAACTGTCAGACATCTTTTCCTTCAAGATAAAACCAAAATTCCCCTCAAAATAATTCAAATAAAAAAGGAGAACAACTGCTTGAGGTGGGCACAATTCCTTTGAGATCTGGTTAAGCAAGTTTTCTAACCTATCATTGAATTCCTTCATTGTTTCATTCTCTTTCTTCTTAATTTGGTTGAATTTCATCAATAGCATTCCATTATCTTTCTTTGTTGCCATCTCTTTTTGAGAAAATTTGTGAAGGATTGATAGGAATGCAAGTTATTTTCGAGTATTCTTCTGAACTACTTCTTGGTATCCTCATCAAGAGAGGAAGCTAGTAATTTCATTGCAACATCCTCATGTTCCACACCATTATCTTCAAAGGCCACATCAATAGCATCAATATGTTCTTCGGTATATTCTTGAGTCAACCCCTCTATAAGATTCATTAGATGCTCGGTGGCTTCATCAACAACTTTTTTCTTTTCCATATGCAAAATTTCCCTTTTGACACGGTAAGTTCTGGGAAATGGTTCATCCTTAGTGTCGTGAAAATCATGTGGTGCCACAATTCCATTTTCTGAAAGACACTTCAATGGATACATCAAATGATCTCAAGGCTCATAAAAAATGGAGAGGGTATCTTCCATCAATGGAGTCACCAGATAAGACTATATGAATTTCATTGAAAGTTGAAAAGGGAACTTCCCTCAAATGGAGTCGTTGGGAAATCTAGAAATAAAGGCTTTGGGATAGACTTTTGAAATGTTGTTATGGGATCAAAAAGGATTCAAAATATTCCTTGGAAAAAATGGAAAAAATGTTATTGCACAGTTTGTAGCTTGGGATAATCCCAACCCAAGAAACAAGTGTGAGACACAACTGGGGACACCTATCATTGTCACCTAAATAGATATCCACCTCATTTTAGTATGGATAAATACAACACAAGGGAGGATTTCCAGGTGACCCTAGGGGGGATTGCAAGGGGAGAGGAAAAGGCATGAAGGAAC
>WSFP011503890.1:0-13626 GCA_009831015.1 Picea engelmannii | reverse complement strand
ATGAGCATCCACCAATATGCCAACCATGTGCATCTACTAATATGCCAACCATGTATCATATCACTCATGATATGTTTCCATCATGAACCAAGTATCATAACTATAAAAAATACCAATTGTTGTGATAATCAAGTAATACCAATGGTGTAGTATCATCAAGCATATGCCATATACGAGTATACCAAAACATGTACAAACACCACAAAATGATGAATCCCATACATGTATGCCAAGTCCTCGATAAAACATGTGCCAATCATCCAGCTAATAGGTGCCTCAAATAATGTACTAGAAATGTATCAATCATGAATCACACATAGATCAAACCATGACTCCTCAATGATGTACAACATGATCATCAACTCACCAACTACATGTCCCAATATGTAGCCTATCCATATGCCAAAGGCATCAAGCTTTCCAACAAGTAAGATTTCCAATACATCCTCAAGATATATCATATAACCAAGGTGCCATAACTTCATTTTCATAACCAACATTGTTATTTAACAGAAAATGCATCAATCCATGCTCATAGGTTGGTGCCATGCACCTGAGATTTTATTTTACATAATCCAATAGATGAGCATTTAAACCTGCAGTAAATAGTGTTAGAACCCACAACAAACAATGTCAGATCCTGCAACACATAGTTATACCATCATATCAAGATGCAACCCCTATGCATTACCTTTTTCCCAAGGATTTACCACATATACGCGGCCTGTTGCACAACATCTCACGAATGTACGCAAACTATTCAAGGTCGGTTTGCGTATGTACGCGACTGTCACCACTGTCACCTGCGCATGCCTTAGTAGATGACACTTTTGAACTTCCCTTCAGAATTTCATTCTGCTCTGGTTTCTCTATCTTCTTCACCCACTTCTGTATATTTCCCTGCTCGTCAGAACTTGAGCTCTGAGCATCAATATTTTCAAATATGTCTCCCTTCCTTAATTCATTTCTTCTTTTAGCCATGCTATTTGAATTCCTCATCATGAACTTTCTTCTTGTGTTCGATAACTCCTGGGATTTTTGGCCAAATCCACTATAGATTTAGCATCTCATGGTGTTACAGTGAACAACAATGTTTCCTACTTGATCACATATCCAACACCTTATGGTGTTATAAATTTTCCCATTATATTTCCTTTCATAATCTCTACATTTAAAAGATTTGTGACCATATTCATTACATGAATAACAATTCCCATGAAAAATACTTTCATACCTTTTCTTTGGTGTCCCAAAGATAGCTTATTGATGTCTTCCTTGATTTGTTCTTTTGAAGTTTTCTTTGCCTTGTGTAAATGGTTTCTTTGCAACATTGTCTTCCTTCTTTGATGGACTTACCTCATGCTTCTTTGAGGTTCTTTCTTCAACATGTGTATCTTCTCCTATGTATCCAAGACCTGATTTATCATATGGTGATCTTTGAATTTCCAAGATCTCATCCAAGATTTTTGAACTATTCAAGATTTTGCTTTACTTCTCTACCTTATTTCTAAGGTCAACAACTTCAAAATCTAACTTATGACATGACTCTTCCTTTTCATTTATTTGATCCTTCAATAGTTCTTCTACCCTTTTGGCTTCTTCAATTTGGGTCTTGAGATGAATACTAGTTTCAAAACTTTTGCTAATCTCATCATCTACCTTCATATCTTCTTTTTAATTCTTTAGTCTTGTGATCTCTTCTTCCTTTTCTTCCAATTTAGTCTTATTTCTCTCTTCTTTTTCTTTTAGCATTCCCTTTAACTTCAAGATGTACCTTTGACTCCTTCTAAAAACTTCTTAGTGTTATCCGAAAGATAGTTATAGTGTATATAAAAATGATCACTTCTATATCTATATAAACCCTCTTCAATTTCCTTTTGAATTTCTAATAGATTTTATTCTATTATTTGTAAATGTGTTGAACCTACAAATAATATATTTAGCTAAACAATAATACACACATTTCCATAGAGAATTGGAGAAGGAAGAAGAAGGAGAGAAAGAATGGAAGAATTATCATTAACCGTTTTCCACACTCAAAGAGTGAATAATTTACAATAGATCTAGGATACATGAGTAAATAATGAGCCATAGTGGTGGTATAGAGTGATTTGGACACACACCAACAGTTACGGGAGTGAACTTCCACCTAGTCTAGTCTCGTAGACAGTTACGGGAGTGAACTATCACCTAGCTAAGTTAACTAGTCAACTAGTCTTTAGTTAACTGACTGAATAGAGAGTAGTGAGGAGTTAACTTAAGGAATCAAGTGTAATGTGATAGTATGGTGATTGTTCCAAGGAAAGTGTGAATTATCATGGTGATGATCCCTGTTCGCACCCAATTCGTCACCTGGTGAGCAAATCGAGGGTGCTTACATGCCCTGTTGGGTCTTGCAGAACATGACAGCTATGGAGGAAAGGGTTAGAGGAAACAAAACAAACTACAAGAAAGAATTAAACAAAAACAAACTAAACTGTGAACATACGGATAAAGAAACAATAAACACAAAAAAGACACAGATATCACCAATGGTTTTGAGCTGGTCTATTGATTAAATTAGAGCACGATGAAGGAAGGGAACTGTGGTTCCTTATTCCCCCAAAGGAAGGCTCTTAAGGCCCTCACAAACTTGCTTTCCTTACAATGCGAAGAAATAAGACTGATAGTGAAAGAACTCCCAGCACATCCACTCAATGGAGAGGCAAATGGCTCTGTGAAATGTTGCCGATGTGTTATCGTCAAAGAATGAGCCCTTGACAATCTTAGCAGCATAACAATACTTGGAATTCCTTGAAAAAACAATGTTCCTTCATGGCTTTTTATAGAAGATCACCAGGCGATTATGTAACCTCTTCAAAGTGTGAAAAGGAGATCTTTAGGGCTTCATTAGGTCATTAACCCGCCTACCCTGCGGATTCATCTCGGATTTGGGAGTCAAATCAGATTGGGAGCTGGTCCGTAAGTGGTTGGGAGGCCGGCCAATTTAATAAATGCGCCGTCTTAGCAGGTGCACGGGTTTTTTCGCTGACAGCCGCGCGTCGAGCGCGCATACGCGCATAGCATGTTCTTGTCCTGCACATGTGCGTGCGCACCAAACTACTGTAAAGCACCCTTCAATTTTTGGTTACTTTGTATAGTTTTTGACCCTTCTGGAATGCTGTGAAATTAATTCAGTGCCATGAATGATTTCATTGTTGTTTTGATGATGCAGAGTTCTTGTCGCCATGTGCGGACGAAATTTCAGTGATAACAGATGCCCCCTGATGGATGAGGTTAGGAGCATACGTATAGCCGAAATCCATCAATTTTTCTTCTACTGAGTAAGGGAAAGCAATAGTGGGACCATTCAGAGCGATCCGTTGGAGAAAAAAGGAACCGGTATCTCGACCTTCTGAGAGACGTGCAGAAAAAAAAAATATACAACTGTGTACAAACGAGGCGGGCATGCCCCATGCTCGTTTTATGTAACTCTGAAAAAAGATGACGAAAGTGTTGGTGTAGACAACTGCAGTGCCCTCGGGGGCGGTAATGATAAAGGCAGAAGACGATTTTGCAAAGGAACATACTCTGAATAATAGGCAATGATCGTGGTAATAAGCAACGACGATGATCTGGGCATTGATGGCCCTACCAAGTTCAGAGGTCTTCGGCAAATGACAAAAATAACTGCAATAGTCGCAAAGTAAGAACCACCATAACATGAAAGAGTGTTGGCGTCGAATGTTATGGGGGCCAACGATAGCAGGGAGCAATGGTGTTTCACCCTGTGTCGTCTGAGATCTCTCATTAAAATAGAGAATGAGAATCAAGATATTGTCGCCCTTCTGGAAAAGTGTGCTGATGTCGACAAAAGGGGGATGCGACTCCCAGGAGCAAAGGGATCCATGGAATCTACTGAGGTGAGGAAGTGGCAGAGGTACATGGACGAATTCAAGGAGTGGGATGACTCAAGACTACCCTTGGCTGGAGGATGTATGAGAGAAACAGTTGCCGCAACCGTGTAACAAGGTCGAGTGTCAAGGGGACGACAAGACCGGTGCTAAGTTGTGCCAGAGGCGGGACAATGGTGAAAAAATTCAGAGGGTAGAGGTAACTGACCTGTGGAGTACTTTGAAGATATGGACGATGCCGACAAGGGTAAATGATAAGTAATGCTCCAACCAAGGGTGACATGGATTGCGTGTGGCCAAAAGAAAGCAAGTCGCGAATGGTGACGACAAAAAATGTAATGACTGAAAATAAAGGTGTCTGTACAATAAATAATGAATAATTTTGGGGAGAAATGTACAAATACAGAAATGGGTGCCCCAGTGTGAAATGTGTGCCCCGGGGAGGGCATAATTGTCTTGGGAAACTGATGAAGGGTGGGGGCCCCATTGGTGAGTTTCTGTATGAGGTAGGTGAAATAAGGGTAGGTTCGCAGATGGGCAAACTGAGTGTGGATGAAATGAAGGGCTCATGATCCTGCGGAGGTGCAGGTAAAAAATAGAACCATAAAGAGATAATCCGGGAGTCCATGTGGGAAAGCTAGAAAAATGAAGAGAAAGAGTATGTGGCTGATTCACGACATGATGAAAGACTATCGGGACTCCCATCCCTAAAGGGTAATGAAAAACAACATGAGTGTCAAAAGTGCCAAAGGGTGCTAGGAATGGGACAACTCATGTGGGTGAGAATGCTACCGGGTTACAGTACCGAAGATGCAAAATGGAGGTGTGGGTACTGCAGAGCCGAGAATGAGGATCCTAAAGGCCAATATCAGAGGGCGTGATTGGAAATGTAAATGAAATACAGTGGGATAGACTACATGCCAGTGTTGAATATATACCTGAAGGGATGATGTTGACGAACGATGAGCAAGTACCTGCACACATAACAACCAAATACCCAAAGTGAACACTATCTGAAGAGAATCAAAGAGATGAGCTTGTATTTGACAAATGTGACTATGCGCATGCGTACCTGACCATGATATGGAAAATAGGGTGCCCCGGGGGCCTAGAACGAAAGGTGACCCAGGGACTCCCGTGATGTAGGCGGCGGGATGCTGATCCCGTGGCTGAAGACGGTTTGAAAAACAGATACCTTGGGCTCCCGGAATGTTGAGTGGAAGTTTGGCAAAAGGCCTATATATAGCTGTAGGGCCCACATTGCCACCTCATTTGTACCTACTACTACAGTGACTGAACGAGAAGATTGCAGAGGATATTTGGAGTTTCAGGGAGCACGGGGTATCCGATCGGCGGTGTTCGATGACTAGTGGACGCCTGCCGCCAGGGCAGGAGGGTCCTGCAGGTGTTCCACCACCACCGCCTGGGGCAGGTGGGGGTGGGCTACCACCACCTCCTGAGGGAGGGGCAGCTGGGGGTGCGATAGAGGCACCCTGATTGGATCATGTATATCCTTTTGATTGTATAGGCTGGTGAGCCGATTTTGTACCGAGTTGTGGCACTGGCCTGCGGGCATATGCATTTTTTGTATGTAAACAGTCAGATGGCCTAATAGGCCTTGATATATATATATATATATATATGAGTATACATCTTTTTTGAGATCCTGGTATTGTTTACATATGTTTTTTGTTGATAATGATGATGATGTCTATCTTATCTATATGATGTGACAGGATGTATGAGATGTTTTTATGTATGTGTAGCTTGATGTGATATATGCCACTCTAACACCATGTTAGCTATTTCATCTGTTGTTTGATTCAATTGTCTTAGAATATGTGTAAATGTATTGGAATCAAAATGTCGAGATAATAACCTAACCTGCAGGTATTTGTGAAAGAGGCACGGATCGCGTACATGGTAAACATTGTTGAGCTGGAGAACGACTAGTTGAGAGTCGAGGAAGACGCTAAGGTGGCGAATATGATGACGTTGGGCGTCAGTCATGAGGCCAATGAGCGCAGTGTATTCATCTTGGTTGTTGGTTGCTAGTCCCAAACAGATGTCACTGGAATGTAGTATTTCATGTGAGGGGGTATATAAAGCCCAAGCCGCCGAAGCGAGATTTTGTGTCCAACGGCTAGCGCCGTCGGCATAACCAATGTGGTAGGATGGTGAATGAAGCATCTGTCAATAGCACAAAGGATAGTTTTAGATGAGAGGGGTGAAAGAAAAAGATTAAAAACACTAGAAAAAAGAAAATGACCTAAAGTAGTGTGACTACTTTTAAGCATAAAACTTCTTGAGGTATAACCCATTGACGGGTTCCTTGAGTGGGAGGCCTTCGGGGGAGGCCAGGATGTATGTGCCTTTTGTGAGGCAATGTTGGATGATGTAAGGGCCATGCCAAAGTGATTTGAATTTGCCGTGGCCAAAGGTTTCATGAGAGATATCATAGGCCAAGACGAGGTCGCCTTCGCAGAATGAATGAAGGTTGACATGGCGATCAAAGGTAACTTTGGATCGTTTTTTAGCTGCCTCGTTGTTCTGTAATGAAGATCGGCGATCTTCATCCAGTGACTCCAAGTTCAGCAAGCATTGCTCCATTGGAGCGGTGTCAGGTAATAGCTCAATTGCTTTGCGTAAGGTAGGTATTTCACACTCAATGGGAAGAGTTGCCTCAACCCCATGGACTAAATGGAATGGCGTGAAACTCGTGGCAGTCTTTACTGCTATTCGATAAGCCCATAGCGTGGAAAATAACATATGATGCCAATTGGTTTTATGTTTATTAACTGTACGTTGTAACATGGTCTTGAGGACTTTGTTCACTGCTTCGACCTGTCCATTTGACTGAGGATAATATGGTGAGGCGAACTCGTGAGAGAAGCCTAACTGAGAAGAGAGTTCGACGAATATCTCATTCTCAAAGTGTTTCCCATGGTCGAAAATGAGTTGGAGTGGTATGCCAAAATGGGATATGACGTGGTTAAAGAAGAAACGTGCTGCAGTGTCGGCGGTGTTGTTGAAAGTGGGCATAGCTTCGACCCATTTGGTGAAGTAATCAACTGCAACAACAATGTATTTGTGACCATTGCTGGAGGGAGGATTACAAGTCATAAATTCGATGCCCCATTTACAAAAGGGGTCGGCCATAATGACGGGGTGAAAAAGAGTGGGGGGAGCGCAGGCTTTGTTGGCATAGAGCTGACATTGCTCACATCGTTTCATGGCGTTAATGCAATCATGAAACAATGTAGGCCAAAAGTAACCGGCTCGGATAATTTTCTGAGCCGTGGAGATACCCGAAAGGTGGCCCCCACATGCACCGCTGTGGCAGTCGTTTAAGACTCTGTCGGCTTCGTCAATAGTCAGGCAATGATGAAGAATGGTGTCAATGCCCCGCCGATATAGGATGTCTCCGATGAGGAGATAGCGGGGGGCCTAATGGTGAATACGCCGATGATCATCTCGTGAAAGGTGTTGACCAAAATTTTGAGTTCGTAGGTAGACAAGAAGGTTGCCATACCAAGTGTCATCGGAAGTGATGTAAAAGAGATGTTCGTCAGGAAAGTCAGTGTTGACGGGGGCACTGGTGATGTCAGAGGGAAGGGCCGTGACAAGTTCGGTGAGAACGAGGGTCTTCTTACTCTTAGGTGTTGAGAACTCGAGATCGTATTCCTGTAGGATAACGATCCATCGAGCGAATTTTCCGTTAACTTGTCGACGGCTGAGAAAGTATTGCATAGGGTTGGAGTCTACGATGACATTGGTGGTCCGAAGCAGAATGTAATGGCGTAGTTTCTGGACTGCAAGGACGACTGCGAGAGAAAGTTTCTCTTCGTGTTTGTACTTCAAGGGTGGTCCTGAGAGGTTCTTACTAATGTAGTAAATGACATGTTCACGATTTTCATCTCCGAGCTGGACGAGGATGCCGGCTACTGATACAGCTGATGCTGATACGTAGAGGATGTAGTCGTGATTATAGTTAGGTGCACTAATCAAAGGTGCATTTGAAAGTGCTATTTTGAGATTGTCAAATGACTGTTGGGCATAATCGTCCCAATGAAAGGGGATGTCATGATGTAGTAAGAGAAGGAAACCATGTGCGCGTATGGCGTAATCAGGAACAAAGCGTCTGAGGAAGTTAGCTTTGCCCTGCAGACTCTACAGTTGTCGTACATTCCGTGGAGGTGGAATTTCGGTGATGGCTTTGACTTTGAGGGGGTCCACAGTAATGCCACTTTGGGAAATGATGAAACCTAGGAGACACCCAATAGTGACACAGAATACACACTTGAGAGGATTCAAGCAGATGTTATACTGACGACACCGTTGAAAAATGATTCGTAAATCATCAAGATGTTAAGTGCATTTCTTGGAGTGAGCTGTGAGGTCGTCCAAGTAGGCGAGGATGATTTCAGCCAAATCGTGAAATATGTATGTCATCGCCCGCTGGAAGGTTGCACCGACATTTTTTAAGCCGAAAGGCATGACAGGATATGCAAAAGTACCCTACGGGGTAATGAATGTGGTTTTGTATTGATCAGCTGGGTGGATTTGAATTTGGTTATAGCCAAAGAATCCGTCCATAAAGGAGAGAGCCTCGTGGCCAACGCAGTCGTCGATAATCTGGTTGATGAAAGGCGTTGGGAAGTTGTCTTTTGGACATGCATTATTGAGATCGCAAAAGTCTGTGCAAACGCGAATAGTGCCCTGTCTTTTGTTGATGGGTACAGGGTTGGAAACCCATGAAGTGTAAGCGATGGGATAAATAAATCCAGTCGTACGTAATTTATCAATTTTGGCTTTGATAGCCGCGGCCTTGGAAGGGTGTAGCGGTCGCTGTTTCTGGTGAATTGGTGTGATGTCAGGCCAGGTGTCGATGCGATGTTCGAAAATAGATGGGTCAAGACTGGGCATCTCCATGTATGACCAGGCGAAAATGTCTTGGTATTCTTGGAAGAGGGCTTTATATGCGGAAATTTCTTGAGGAGTGCAAGAAGCTCCAATGATGATTTCTTCGACGACGCTATTTTTAATGGAAATGTCGATTTTGATGGTGGGGGAAATGTTAGCCATGTTTCCTTCTTCAAACACATCAGGGGCAGGAATGGGATTTTTGAACCAATCGATAGGCCCAGATGGGATAAAATCTTTGGTTTCGACCGCATACATGGGGTTTTGATTAGGAGGCATGAGGGCTTCTTGTGGGAGGAAGAGTGCACGATGATGTAGTGCGTCCCAGGGAGAGTCTGGGCTGTGTAGCTCTTCCAATATTTCCTCGTTGTTTTGGAAACGATGGGAATATAAGGGGTCGTGATGAGTGATCTCAGTGCTAGTGTGATTTCCCCCTGCTGGAGAAGCAAGGGGAGGGGTACAAGCAGAGGGTGAGGGTTCACTCAACATAAACCATATATTGACGTACTGAGGGGTACCCGTGGTGGTTGGGTGGAGGGTCGTCGTATGAACAGGAGAGTTGGGGGGGTTGCGGGGTATATCCTCAACGACGTCATGTAAGAACCATGGAGGTGATGGGAGTGCCTCGGGCTCTGGAGAAATGACATGACGATCCTCGAGTGGTGAAGTAATGTCGATTATTGCCTCTGTGGGTTGGTGACGTAGGGCCACTTGACATTGCCTGTAGGCAAGGATCATGGGACATTGGTATGTAAAATGAGTTAATGAATTGTAGAGAGAGCAAGGGCATCTCATACGTTCATTGACTGTAGTGGTGACATAGCGAATGTCAGTGATGTTTGAAGAGGACGTGGCAGGGCGTGGGTTGTTCTGGAAGTTCTGGCGTATAGACGCTAATGTTTGCTGAAAGCGTGGTAGTGTTGGGAAATGATGGGTGTAATGGCCATATTCTGAACATATAGCACACGCAAATTTATTCCTCAACCCTTTACTACTGGAAGGGTTGGTGGTAGTGGGTCTTGCAGTAGTGACGGGTGTTGGTGGAGTGGGATTGGGGGGAATCAAATTCCGTAGTTCAGGTAGGGATGGGCAGTTGTTGGTTTGGTGTCCCTCTTTCTCGCATAATGTGCAAGGTGGTGGGATGCATGGGGGAAGGGGAGTGATGGGCTCCTTCTTCTTCCTCCTGCCCCCAGCTATAGCAGGGGGGGTAGGGAGTATGGGGGTAGTGGGGGTGGTGGGGGTGAGGACAGGAATCATCATGGGGAGGCCTTCCTGTGGGTGAGGGATCATCTCAGGTGGATGTAAATACCAGACCGGGATTGCTAACACCATATTGGGTAGTGTGAGCATTGCGGCTACCTGGAAAGCTTCTACACCAGGTGGTGGGTAAAATAAGGGAATTTGAGTGAGGGGTAAGGGAACTGTCTCCCAAATGGGACTAGGTCCCTGAGGGGGTGTGGATTCGTGGACTGTTGGGGTTGATGATTGCGCAAGAGGCTCTGTTTGGAGTGGTTCTGCGACTATTGAGATGTCAGGAATGATTGAATCCTCCTGAGGAGGACAAGCATCCTCTGTGTGAGTTTTGTTAGATGTGACGATGCATACTTGATTAGGGGGAAGGAGTGGAGGTGCTCCATGGTATGTCCCTAATAAGGATGGATCTTTGAAAATTCTAGGACCCATATCTACGAGTGGGTATGTGTCGTGGTTGGTGTGGATAAGAGGAAGAATGTTATAGAGATTGGCAGATGGGTTTGGCTCATAATGTGAGACTTGGTCGATGGTCACAATCTTTCTGTTGTGGGGGAACATGATTGTTCAAAAGACGGAAGATGCCACTACCTTCATAGAATACATGTAGCTACGTCCGAACAAGATATTGTAATCGAGTGGGGCATCGATAACTTTGATATCAATGAGAATGGTTTTGCCTCCGAGTTCAATGGGGACATTTTCAAAGAGCCCTTCGAGAGATGATGGTCGTTCGTCATAAGCTCGTAATGTGATGGCGGAGGGTATGAGTTCCGGGGAACCAAGTTTCTGCCATACTGTTTTGGACATGATGCATGTAGATGCACCCTCATCGATGATACACCGATGGATGGTGATGTTTCGTATTTTTACTGGTATTTGAATAGCGACCAAGGCGGAAAGATGAGGTTCACAGCTATCAAGGTCAAAGGCGATGAGTTGAGAATCAGCTGGGTCGACTGCCCCTAAGGCAGAAAGTAGAGATTTCCGTTGTGTAGGACAAGTCTGGAGGACTTCCAAGACTGACATGGCAGCCGGGGATTGTGCTAAGTCGTCCACCAAGCTATAATTATGAGCTTCCCTAGCCTGTGGGTTGTGGACATTTTGGCGCAAGGGGATGTGAGGGATGCATAGTGGCGGTTCGGTGGAAGGGCGAGGGATCACCAACGGGGGTCCCTTCGGTGTAGGGTTTGTCTCTGGAGTGATAGGAGTAGACTCAGCTGGATACTGATGATTTCATGTTTGCAGAAGGATTTCTTCCTCACTGGTGAGGAGAATGGTACACTCTGCTGTATTGTTAGGGTTGTGATATTGTCCTACCTGAGGTGGGGGATGTTGTGCATCTTTTTGGGTGTTTATCACACCTTGATGTGGGATAGGGTTTTGCAGTACGGAAGGAGGGGGTTGTTGCACATACTGTTGTGGTGCCTGCTGAGGGGCAGTTTGTGTAGGGGTAGGGGGAAGACCACCTGAGTCTTTCAACCATTTGAAATCAGTGATCTGGGGGAAATGGTGAGTGTAATGACCGAACTCACCACAAAGGGCACAAGGGTGGATGGTTTTAACATTATTTCGCCCTTGGCGTTTGTTGTTATTGCCCCCTTGGGGGTTTTGGTTCCCTTGGTTCTGGTTGCCCCCAGGGGGTTGGTGTTGTGAGGGTTGATTCCCACCTTGACCAGGGTTGTTTTTATTTCTATTCTTTCCTTTCTTCCTGGTATTGTTCATTGGATGAGTTGGGTTGGCTGTATTCAAGTGTTCAAAATTCTGGTATTGTTGAGCAGCGGAAGGTTGAACAAAATTTACTCCCACATGTGGGTGCGGGGGAGCCATGGTTTGTGGGGGACCAGGAAAGGGGAAGTATGGATTTTGCGGTGGTATCGATCCATAAGGCATATAGGGAGGCGCAGTGCTTTCACTAGTACTATAATTTGATGTTGAGGGAGTACCACTGCTTGTGGGAATAGGCGGATGTATGGGAGGTGCCGGTGGTGGTCCACTGATGGGTGGAGGTATAACAATAGGGTATGGCTATTGATAAGTGGGAGGGGGGTAATAAGGAGTGCCCCCATATACCGGCGGGTATTGAGGTGTTCCGTACATCGGTGGTGGTTGGGGTTGTGGACCATGGTGTGTGGTGGCACCTATTAGTCCATCTGCTGAATGAGACATCCCAGGTTTGTCTTGGCCAAATGGCGTAGGTTTGGG
This sequence comes from Picea engelmannii, assembly GCA_009831015.1. Lineage (NCBI taxonomy): Eukaryota > Viridiplantae > Streptophyta > Pinopsida > Pinales > Pinaceae > Picea > Picea engelmannii. The sequence goes on along the minus strand of WSFP011503890.1, from coordinate 1,354 downwards.
AAGATCAGGGAGTACTGTATATAATTATCCTAACTGTACATAGATGAGGTCATACTATTGGGCCTTACTAATGGCTTCCTATTTAGATTGAGGGAAGGTGGAAGCGACATCCTTACCAAGTAGAGAGACAAGTGATCTAAGAAACCAGTCAAGGCACTGTTGTTTGGTGGTTTCTGCTTTACACAAACTACGTCGCCTATGCCACTCATGAATGTGGTCAGCAATGTGGGTGGCTGAGGTCTGTTTGAAGTTATACAGTAGTTCTAGACCATTTTCATGGCAGATGGGTAATTGGAAAAAGGTCAAGAAGGCCTTGGCTAATGATTCAAAGGTCGTATGGGACCCTGATTTTTCTTCAACATACCATTTGGCTGATGGGCCGGTAAGTGTGCGTTGAGATAATCGTAGTCTAACGAAATTGTCCATGATGCTATTGGAAGAACACCATATATGAAAGGTCATGACATGGTTGGCGAGGTCATCCCCTACCTATCCTTCAAACTTTGGTATGTATGAAGGAAGTTTGGTGGGCATTGCAGGCCATGTGGCGTCATGCAATATGGGATCATTCGTGAGTTTGGTGAGATCCGGTATGTTGAGAGAGGCCAAGTATGGCATCTATAGTGGTGGGGGAGGGTTAGCTCCAGCCATGTTGTGTTGTGAACCTGACCCTTGATGGGGACTAGGTGGGTTGGTGCTCCCTCCTTGAGAGGAAGTAGGTCCCCCACTTCTGTGTAAAGGAGAGCGAGTGGACAGATGATCTTGGGAAGTTGACCCAAGTAATGTAGAACCAAGCAAAGATGATCCCAAGATGGTAGCACTCGTAGGAGTGTGTGAAGGAGGTACCAATGAGCAGGTACGACCAGATACTCCCCCTAAGATAAGAGGAAGGTTGAGCAAGCGTCGTGAACGACGGAGGTTCTGTGGTTCCCCTATGATGTCAGACTAGTTGTGTGGATGTGTGCACAAAGTGGTGAGAGAAATAAAGAAACAAGAGTCTTTGCTGTAACTGTCTACACAATATATATCTCAAAGTCAAACTGTAATCAGATGTGCATCATACATAAATGAAAAAGAAGTATATATGTGGGTAAGAGGGTTTTTTCCACATGGGAATCAAAATGAAAGTAAATGCTCATGTCCTAAAATACGTAACGTCCTTCCTCTCAAAAAGAACTGGACCTTCCAATAGTACTCAATAGTGGGGTCTAAAGTCACTGGAAGAGACACTAGTGAAGGATGAAATAACTGGTTATAATGAGGGGTAGAGGGGGCAATATCCTGAAAGAGCTGGCGATACTTCCCAATAGCCACACAAAATCCAATCAAGGTGCGATTGCAGCCCACAATTGCC
>WSFP011503889.1:0-13626 GCA_009831015.1 Picea engelmannii | reverse complement strand
GGGTTCCTCGTATACATTAACTTTGTTCAAGTATCTGTTGTTGCTTTCCATCCCTAGCAACTTCGCGTCCTTCCTGATATACATCAACAATGCTCTTACTAGTGACAAGTGGACATAGTGGTACGAAAGATACTTCTGTGATCTACAATCCATGCTTTAACATCTCCATCTATATCCTCGCACGACAGATTCGACCGACCATTGTTCCTTTCCATACTTAGCCAATTTTATGCCCGCAACTACGAGGCAGGCGCTTGCGAACCCACTTGCTTATCGTTCCGCTATATACATCTTGCACTCAAAACATCTTTGATCTACAATTCCACTGCGGGTTCCTCATATACATTAAGTTCGTTCAAAGTATTTGTTGTTTCTTTCCATCTTTGGAAACTTCGCGTTCTTCCTGATATACATCAACAATGCTCTTACCAGTGACAAGTGGACACAGTGGTATGAAAGATACTTCCGTGATCTGCAATTTATGCCTTACCTGGTGAGAACTCATCAGGGATTCGCAAGCATTTGCATTAATAATCAAACACTAGATGTTCTTCTACGAGACACTTAGTTCTTTTTACCTTCTCTTCTTCCCGTGTATTATCTACAATTCCATTGCGAACACCTCCATCCTTTTTCCCTTATTTTCTTCCTGTATATTATGGGACTATAAAATATGGACATGATATTTTATAGAGCATGTACAAATTCTGCATTCCATACCTAGCAACATTTTGGATCATGAGTTCTCGGACGGGCGGGCTCAAAATTGGGCCTCCATTGTTCTATGGCCTACAAATAGCACCCAGAGTTATGTGATATACAAATTGACAAGAAAACCTATGGACTGGTTGAGTCAACATTGCACTTCTGTTGTTCTGTGTCCTCCAAACAGCGCTCCCAGTTCCATGATATAGAAATTGACACACAGAATGCAGAACTGGCGGGGTGCAGATTGTCATTGTTTACGGATGCTAATCCCTGTGAAGTATCTAACAATATCTAAAAAATTATTTTGAATACTAAATTATCTCTTAGTAGTGACAACTGGACACAGAGGTACGAAACATTGGGATTGTACTCTCTGCAATATACAAATTGAGTACCAGACATCGTCCGCTCTTCCGTGTTACAGATTATGCAATCAAATGTTCGGAGCGATACAATTAGAAGGTTCGCACCTCGCCTCTTCTGTAGACACCTTCTCAGCCTGTTTTGGATCCTCCTGTTGTCAGGTTCACGAAATATGCAGCTCCAGCATTGGCGGGTTGACATATCTTTATCTCCATCTATATAATCAGACGACGAATCTGAGCGACCGTTGTTGCTTTCGATACTTGGCCAATTTTATGTCCACGGTTGTCGGGTTAGTTCCAATTTCATCTCCATCTTTATCCTTGCATGGCGAACTGGACCACCAGTTGTTCCTTTTCATACCTAGCAACATTTTTTATCGCAAGTTCTCAGGCGGGTGAACTCAAAATTGGGCCTCCATTGTTGCGTGTGCTACAAATAGCACCCAGAATTTCACGATATACAAATTGACAAGTGGACCTGTGGGCTGGCTGACTCAACATTGCACTTCTATTGTTTTGTGTCCTCCAAATAGTGCTTCTAGTTCCGCGATATACAAATTCACACACGGAATGCAAGGCTGGCAAGGTGGAGATTGCCATTGTTTACGGATGCTAATCCCTATGAAGTATTTAACAGAATCTAAAAAATTATTTTCAATACTAAATTAGCTCTTAGTAGTGACAACTGGACACAGAGGTACGAAATAGGTGGCATCGCACCCTGTGCAATATATAAATTGACTACTGCGTTCCGACATCGTCCGCTCTTCCGTGTTACAAATTATGCATTCAAATGTTCAGAACGATACAAGTTGAACGTTGGGGACTTGCGTCTTCTGCACACACATTCTTAGCCTATTTTGGATCCTCCTCTTGTCGGGTTCACTAACTGTGCAACTCTTGGATACTGTTTCGGGTTGGAATCAACCTTTGTTGTACCACGGTTCACAAATGTTTCAAAGTATCTGTCACTGCCTCAGTTGGCATCCGACCCTCCGCAATATACAAATTGACTACCAGGTATTCAAATGTTCTGAACGATACAATTTGACCATCGGGACCTCACATGTTCTGGGCATACCTTCTAACCCTATTTTGTATCCTCCTGTTCATGGGTTCACGAAATCTCCAATTCTTAGTTAGTGTTTCGGGTTAGCACATTCGAACTCTGCTGCTTCTTGTTCCGTGATATACATATTGCACTCAAAATTTTCGTGATTTACAATCCCACCGCAAAGTCATTGGTCCTTTTTCCCTTTTCTTCTTCCCTTGTATTATTTCTTTGTGGTTGTATACTTAGTCGCTTTTCTGTAAATGCGGGTTCCAGCCTTGGCGAGTTGAGATATCTTTATCTCCATCTATATAATCACACGACAAATCCGACCGACCGCTATTGCTCTCCATACTTGGCCAATTTTATGGCCATGGTTGGCGGGTTCACGGTTTTGAACTCTGCTTCTTGTTGCGTCATGTACATCTTGCACTTAAAACTTTCGTGATCTACAATTCCAGTGCAGGCTCGTTGAACTCGCAAGCTTCACTCTACCACTGCTCACAAATGTTTCAAACTATCTCTTAGTGCCTTCCATCCCCACTAACTTCATGTCCTTTCAGTTGTCCTACCATACCCTCTTCGTTGTTACACGTATTACACTCAAAAAGTTTCGAGACATACAATTTGACCCTCGTGCCCTCACCTTCAACGGTTGTACCTTGCAACCCTATTTTGTAGCGGTTTTTTTCCCTTGCCCGCGACCTCCATACTTTCTTACTATGCAATTAGAAACCTTTCATGCTAACAGTTGACCATGCAGAAACCGTCAACATTGTCATTAATGGGCGAAAGCTCGAGGAGATATCCCATTATTACACATTAAACCAAGATGTGCGGAGAGTTATTTTGTTCGTTCTGATTGTTCATCTCGAACACGCATCATCGTGTTGGGCCGCTCAAGACATCTACAATGCTTAATCTCTAATTGCAATATCCACCATGTTCACATTTCTATGTATGCAATTAGTAGTGTTTAATGTTAACAATGCATCATGCAACAGCCATCCAAATTTTCATTAATCAACGAAAGTTTCGAGGACACCTCCCATTCACACGCTTTCGACCAAAATTTGCACAGGGTTATACTATCCCTTCCAACTTTTCATTTCATTCATCCTCTGGAACAAATAAACATTCTTGTAGACTTATGGCAGCAGGTCGATAGCAGCTTTGTGGAGATACAGTAAATATGTTCGCACAAGAGGACTAGAGGTTCCAGTGGTCCATGGCATACTTTTACTATTCATCCTGTTCCGCCCAGAACAAAGTGATTTGGACCTCTAAAATTGCTCATGCAGGTTGCGTCCCTGAGGTTTTTGACTGTAAGGAGGTGGTCTCTTGGTGCATCGAAAAATATATTCCAGGCCAAAGAATTATTCCACTGTGTGACCATTCTCCTGTTTCTTTGTCACCTCAGGTCTTCTGCGAGATGTTAAAATTGTCGAAACCAACATTGACGTTCAGAGGACAAGACTGCAAGCAGTTTCTAGAAAAACATCATAACGGTTGGACATCTTAGCCAACTTCCTCGAAGACCCAACAACAGTTTTTGAAGATATCACAAGGCTGCAAGTAAGTTCCTTTAGAAATCCATTCCGGGAAATTGCTTGGTTTTTTACAAGAATAATGGGACAGGCATCCACAACAAGCATTTCCCATATAATTTTTTATATTTTTTATTTCACAGTCAAGGAACAATACATTTTCAATTGGGGAAAGCTAATTTCCATTGAGCTATGTTCCCAGTTGTCAAGATTCAAAGAATTGAATAAATTTTATATGTCATCCTACTTGATTTTCACAATTGTGTATTGTTGCCCGTTTCCAAAACTTTCTCTTTCCAATAAAATAAATTGTTGATTCGACCCAGTAACATTATGGCACCAGGCCCTGTGGAGACACAAGGCCTCCCATTGTTTTTATGAAGTTTTTAATGCCTTTGTCTCAGTTTTCAAAGATTTACTGTTAGGCAAGGATGCTTCGTGCATGTTTGGCCAGGAAAGCAAGTTTTTGAACAAGAAGAGCACACTTGAGAAAGAGGAAAATCACAATTTCCTCATGGTCTTTGGCTCTAAGGAAAATCCTGCCTTCCTTCCATGCCACATCACGGACAAGATGTTTGTTGCAGAAATAGAAAGGTAATATAACCACTGGTTGCATTTTTTCCATGACAATAAAAAAAAACAGTTCATTCCTCTGCCCTAGAAAGTCAGAGACTTCGTGTGCAAAAACATCAACAAGATTGACGAGTTTGTCGCCCATTTCAAGAAATTGAACCTAACGTACGCTAAAAGGCTAAAAGGGTTCGACCCTAATGGCATTTTTCAAGAACATTTATTGGGTATTGGCTTTAACACCTCTTTTATCCATAGACATCTGACCCAAGACAATGACAGTTTCGACAACAATCTTGCTTCTATCGATTGTGACACAGAGACATTGCAAAGCGTGGCTGAATTGTACAGACAACATGGAAAAGTATTTGGTGAGAAGAGAACCCAGTCCCCCGCCAACACTCCCAAGAGCATGACATCACGGAGCATCGCTTCGATGGTCCACCCCAGTAAGAAAGCAACCCATAAATCTTCGAACGGAGGAGGAGATAAGAACCCTCCTCGCATAAATATTGATAGTTCTCACAAAATTCCACTGGCGAAAAAGAGAAAAAACAATGCAGGGCACACAAAGGAACATGAAATTGAAAGTGGAAAACTGCAACTTGAAATTGAACCTGAGCACATGCAGAAAATTGGGTCATCCGCGGTGGAAATATCTTAGACCAAATTTTTTGACATAGATGAATCCTTCGTAATCCAGAGCGCTATTATTGACAGCCAATCTAAAAGTATGGTCATTGAAAAGAGAGATGTAACAAATAGGAAAGGCAAATCTCGCACAGAGATTGACTTTAGCGAAATGTCGTCGTCCAAAATCTGCTCATTTCACCAGGTAACTGGTGACATTCTCCGTGATTCCATTGGAGGAATGGAGACAGATTATGCCAATCTGAAACACCGCCTCAACGAATTTGAGCAGGCTTTCATTGCAACACCAGAATTTGCCAGTCCTTTGGAAAAAATTGTGCCTTCTACCACTGTAGTGAAGATGAAAGTATCATCTACCCTCCTTGCATGCTCTAGAGCCCTTGTAGAGAATAACATCAACAAAAGAATGCAGCTAGTTACTGAAGCCTGGGAAACATCGCAAAATTTAGTTTCCTTCGGAAAGAAGGCCAATGATTTGCTGGAACATTTGGAGGCGAATTTACAAAATGAACAGCTTTTCTGTGATCAGGTACTGGACCCTTTTGCCAACTATGTCGTCAACATATCAAAACTGAAAAGAAGACAGGAGAAACTCCCCTCCCAAAGCACACCAAAAAAGTAAAAGCATGCTAGCAAAAAAAAGTTCACAACCTGGAATTCATTGTCAAATCATGTAAACAAGTCATATCAGAAAAGGAAGATTTATTCACAAGCCTACTCCAACTGGACTTAGCCGGAACTACCAATGAGGTTCAAGATCCTAACTTAATTCTCAAATCCTTGTTAGTCACCAAAGAAGCCTTCTAGGAACAAGTTGATATTTTAAAGGGGTTGTCTTTCGAAAAATTTTACAGCATACTTGAACATTGTCTAGATGAGCACAAGCGTTGGGTACTGGACTATGCCTCACACAATGAAGAAATTGAGCAGAGTCTACATAGTATTTTAATGGATCTAAGGAAATTAGAAAACAACCTTTACGACATAGAAATCTGGGATGAAATCAATACAGCCCCCATGAAAACCTACATCGAAGAATGGTTTCAACAGAGAATGGACAGCCTCGTCCAGGATGGGCAACAACTGGTCAACAGGACTCCGCTGCCCATCGACGACAGCAACAAAAACGCATCAGCCTCATAGTAAGTGTATACTGCCATCTTGTTTTGTTTATCATTTCAGTTTAAGTGTATATTGTCATCTTGTTTTGTTTATCAATCCAGTTTAAGTCTATGTCGTCATCTTCTTTTCTTTATCAATCCACTTATGTCCTCTTTAAATAGAAAAATGTAACCAAAGACTCATAACTTCCAATTTCTTCTTTTCAGGTCTTCCTCTCTACCGTCACACACTTCTTCTTTCAATGTTCCTAATTCTTGTACTTATTTCTTTTTATGGTCCGCGTGAGCCCCAATTCCAGTCTATATGACAAACGCATTTAAATTTCCATAAACATGTAACACACATTATTATTTTTTGATAAATTCCAAAGAAAACTGATTCGACAATGCCCTTATTGTATATTAAACTTTGGGTTTCCAAGAACCTTCTTCTTTGTTCCAAAGAAAACTAATTCGGATATGCTACATTTCTTGTCTCCTATTGTATGCTAATTTTTTGGTCTTCAACAACGTTAATGTTTTAAATGTTGACGTAATTTCCAGAGATATGTAACAGACATTATTTATTTTATAATAAGTTTGTATAGTTCGCAAGCCCGCTTGTCAATTTGTATATCCCAGAATTCTCGATGTTATTTGTAGGGCACAGAACAACAAAGGCCCATTTTTGAAACTGCCAGCCCAAGAACTCGCGATCCAAAAACTGTCCAAGTATGGAATGAGCACTTCATGCATGCTCTATAAAACGTGTGCAAAGAAAACTAATTCGGCAATGCTATATTTTGTTTGTCCCAAAAAAGCCTTAGTTTTAAAGCAAACTAATTTAGTGTAACACACATTATTACTATTCTATTATATAACAGACATTATTAATTTCTGGTAAATTTCTATAATCCGTAACTCTGCCAATCATTTTATCTATCGTGGAACTATCGGTGCTATTTGTAGGCCACGGAACATCAGAGGCCCAATTTTGAGCCCGCCAACCCGAGAACCCGTGATCCAAAAATTGCCTACATATGCAATGAGGGCGTCATGCATGCTCTATAAAATCTCATCCCTGTACTTTATAAAAGGACAAATTTCGTATCTATAAAACTAAATATCTACTTTATACAAGTACATATTTCGTATGTATAATTTATTTATTTATGATGAATTTATATAGTCTGCAACTCCACTACTTGATTTATGTATTGCAGAGAACATCGGAGGCCCAATTTATGTATCGCAGAACTGTCGGTGCTATTTGTAGGGTAGAGAACATCAGAGGCCCAATTTTCAGCCGGACAACCTGCGATCCATTATAAAACTACATATTTCCTATGTATAAAACTAAATATCTACTTTATAAATTACATTTTTGGTGTGTATAGTTTATGCTGTCCAGGAACCTATAATTTCATAAATTTCAATTTCTTTTCTATCCAGCAGCCCTTGTTTTAAAGATAACTAATTCGGTAATGCTAATTTTTTTGTGTCTAACAACCTTTGAAATGTTGATAATTTTTTATATTTTTTAGGAAGAACTAATTCGGGAATACTATTTTCTGCATGCAAACCACATGTATTTCAACTTTCTAGCCACGTGCTTGTACTAGGTCGCATTTACTCCCATCCCAACCTGGCAAGGACTACGCTGCCATGCAACGCTTTTTATATTAATGTAGATTGTATATAAAGCCTACCTTCCCAAACAATAAAGTGTTGGCTATGCGTAATGTCACATGGCTCATTTTATTCATATGAGAACAGGGTACAATATACCTAAGAAAGTTAAATAATTAGTTGATGATTGGGTATTTTTGAAATTTTGTTTGGTTGGGAATTGGTGATTTAAAATTTAGTAAAAATAAAGAGGTGTTGAAATCTAGATTTTTGATTGCATAAATCAATTTGAAAGTATTGAAAATCCCCAAAACATTTAGGTTATACAATCTCAATTTTTAAAAACCACGATTGTATCAAATCATCATCAAAATTGTTCGATTCTTATACGAAAATGCAAATAATATTTTTTGTGAACAAGTGTTGAATTAAAAAGAGCCAAGATTAATTGTTATTTATACTATTTGTTATTATTATTATCTTAATTGAAATGATTATAATTTGTCTTAAAAAGAAGCTACTTGCCCTGTACAATGAATTGATATAAATAATAAATTGATATAAAATAATGAGAGAGTGTTTAAGAACATATTATCAAATAGACTCGAAATTTCAAAACGATCATTAACTAACTAAGTAGTTTTAATAGTTCTTTAAACATAACTAAAAAACCTCTCAGTATATAACCTAATGAATTGAGGTAAAACTCAAAAAATCTTGTAAAACATATAAAACATGAACTTAAAAGAAAGAATGTCTGCTCTAGGCGCACTTTTAGAACCCATCGCTCCCCTTGTGAGCATTTTTGTTCAGGCGATGTTTAGATGCACCCTTGGGGCAAGAACGAGAAGGATAGCAAGGGATGGGGGACTCGACCTTCTTTGTGAAGGTTGGCTATCTTGCCCAACTGAAGCCATCTCCTCTTCCTAATTGAGCTTCAATTTGGAAGAAAATTTGGAGCAGTAACGGGTTGTCCAATATCAACATCTTTAGCTAGATTGTGGCCCCTGGGAAAACTCTTACTGTAGAGAATCTCAAAAAAAGATGAATAGCTAGCCCATCGTAGTGTGTTTTGTGTACCACTGTAGAGGAAACAACTACTCATGTATTCATTGAGTGCAGCTACTATGAATAAGTTTGGGCATATGCCTTGCAGGGTATCCATCACATAGTCATACGACCTCAAACTTGTTATGAACTCTTCTACCAGTGGTGCACCATGTATCAAGGAAACCTGAAGCATAAGTCGAATTTGCTAAAGGTATGGGAAGAGTTGCCAAAAAAACATTGTTGGCAAATCTGGCTAGCTAGGAACAAAAATATTTTCAATAATGAAATGAGCAAACCAATACAAACAATAATCAAAGCCATCTCCTTATTGTTTGAAATTATGCAAACAAGGATTAAAGCCCCGAATCAAGAGATAGATAATCTAGAGAAAGCTCGGGATTCTCAATTCAAATTAGTCCAAGATGGCTCCCTCTCCAAGAGAAACAAGGTCTTTTCAAAACCAATTTTGATGATAAGAAAAGAGCCATTGGAGTTCTTAGCCTAGAAGACTCGATAATACTCTCTGATGCTCTTCTTCGATGGAACTTCGGAAAACAACCCAGGGGTCGCAGGTGCGAGGGGGATTATTCACTATCCCACAGGAAATCAGATAGTAAATTATGCTTTGGTTCTTGGGAACGTATCCAACAATATTGCAGAAGCCTATTCTCTATGGTGTGGCCTCGTCATTGCCAAGGATGAAGGAATCAAAAGCTTGACATTGTTAGGAGACTCATTGCTAGTTATTAGAGTTGTTAATCAACAAGTCAATCCATGGGGGAGCAAACTAAATTCTCTAGTTTCGAGTATTAGGAGACTTACAAAGTATTTCGACAAAATTTTATTCTATCACATCAAAAGGGAGCTCAATGTTGAAGCCGATTATTGGGCCAAAGTGGCAACAACACTAAGACAAGGTTCCTTGTTTAAAAACGAGGTTCCAAGCATCTCTCATTTACCTTAATTAGAAATGGCACTCAACCCAATTAGCATTAATACCGCATCAACATATGGAGGTCATGTAGAGATGGATGACATGTGGCCTCCATAGTTCTCACATATGCTCGCTCAATTCAAGGTTATGGTAATTAAATTCCCTCGAGGTTGTTTTCCATTGACATATGGGACAATACTCCTTTGTTTCCAGTTACCTTGTGGTTTGGTATGTGTTTTGGATGTGGGTACTAGTGACAGTGAGCTTGTTCGAGGTCCAAGAGAGGAGGCTCAACATAGGAGTTTCGACATTGCATAGTGGAGTCTGGGGGAGGTTGTTTCGGTCTGTTCTATCTTCTAATTGCAAGTAATTCCTTCCTTTTAACCAGGCAAGCTCGGGTTCCTTGGTTTGTGTTCTCAGTTCTTGTTTCTCTATAGAATTTCCATGCTATAGGAAAGAGCAGTGGATTTAGAGACTAATTACTTTTGTTAATATGTCAAGGGGTCAAATCTTAGGTTCATTGTTGGGGAGTAATTGGATTTCATTTCAGTATCATTGTGAATGGAATTCCTCTTGCTATCATGTATAACCCATAATTAAAAGTGGTTCAAAGAATATTGTGCATATACGAAGAATTCACCCAAACAAACAATAAAGCTCTTATGTTCATTTTCTCAAAATTCTCAGACTTAGAGAAGACCAATGCCACACAAAATGCCAATATCATGACTCTCATTCTCATTCCAAAACAAAGGATTGACTCCTGAGAAGCAGAATGTAACAAGTTGTGTGAACTGGTTGCATCATTACGACTGGAATCACTCTCTCTTGCCTCCAACAATTTAGGCTATGGGAACTCTTGGCAAATAGGAATGAGGGAGGAGGAGATGGTCTACCAAAAAAAGTATCCTATGGAGATCGAGGGACAAAGTCCCCCTCACTCAAGAGTCCAATAGGAAGCTCAAGGCAATGTCCATCTATAATGTTGTGAATTGTTTTTTGAATTACTTGTTTTTTGGGTCAGTTTGTCAAGCAAGCCACAAGTGAAATCACTTGGAACTCATGTCTGGAAACAATTTTAAAGGCTAGTATAGTTTTTCTAGAAATTAGATATTTATAGATACTTCTCTGAATTTTTATAAATGTATTTGTTGCTTGCCTCGGTGCAACCCCCTTTAATATAAATATATATATTATGTTATGGTTAAAAAAAAAGAATACCCTCTAAGGCCGTGTTGCTTGATATTTGCCTATATAGTCAATTCTAATTTTGTATTTTTATTTGCCATGTCTTCATGTGTTTGTTGCATAGTTTCCTTATCCTTGATTGTTGCTCTGGCTAACCCAATGGAAATCTTTGGAAAAGAAGTTAGAGTCTAGAGAGTGAGAGCTCCTAGCAAGTCCTAAGGCCCACTAATATAACATGTTGAAATATGCTTCCATCTTCCTTCCATCTTCTTTTTCTGTTGACTTTGACATGCCACAAAAACTAATTATTCAACATTTTTTCCCTTCCGAGCATCCATGTGAGATAACAATTTAATGTTGAAATGAGAAGAGGCTACTTGGAGATCCTTAATTTTCTTAGCACTCTCCTTTGAAATTGATGCAAATTGAGAAACTTGTAGGGGATACACCAACTTGTGTGCTCATGAGCTTCCATATTGCTCAAATACCATGAGTAAAGCTCAACATCAAAATTATCAAAGCATCCAAGAAATTTCCTAGTTGAGAGTATCCATAAGAAACAAAATTAGAGACCTCTTTTAGAGCCTTAGTCCTTTGTGAATAGCAAGGAAAACCCCCACATAGCTCTTTTCCAGAGGAGAAGAAAGGCAAACCAGAGGATGAATATGAAACTAATAGAGTTAAACCTCCAAGTACACAAGCCAAAATTGGAATTCCTTTGTATTGAAATCCCACCATCAAACTAGAGCTCCATTGTGTTGCTCTTAATTACTAAACCTCCTCCTTGCATGAAAAAGTGAGAGGAGGGTATGAATGGGCAACGTAAGGTTAATGCTTGTCTTGTCACCCTTAGACCTTCGCACCACTTGTCCATTGATTCCATAAAAGTGAGATTTATAATGTTTGGCAAGATTGTGGTCATGGGAGATACATAATAAAATCCTCCCCCCTAACCACCCCACCCCATTTATACACACCATTCCTTCATTTAACGATACCCCTTTATTTGCCATTGAATCTGCTAGGTGGTGAAAGACCCTCAACACCTAAAAAAATATTATAGATTCAAAGCTTTTCATCGCCCCTTGTGCTCTTTTAATCAATTGGGAGAGGCACAAAATCATAGATATAATTTGATTTTGCATTTGTTAGATTACGATAAACAAATATCCAACCATGATTAGACTTTTGATATTTGATTTTATAATGATTAATTCATTAAAATAAGCTAATGCCTTTGCTTAATTATCGGTGGATTCCCATAAACTCTTTACAAAACTTAGTTCCATATTTCCTTTAAAATCAAAGATGCCCCAAACATAATAAAATAAATAATAGAAACATGAAAATGATAATTATTTTAAGAGAAGGTTTAATTGGATCTCGTAAGCTCCCAATTCCCCTTCATTTAAAAAGAGAAGAAAAAATAAATATTAATTTGGAACAAACTTTTATAGACATCCCACTCGAAAAGCAAAGATATTAATGTGGAGTTTTTTTTTTTTTCCCAGTAGAAAAAATTCCTCAATTATATTATAAAAATATAATGTGTTCACACATCAAGTACATCGGCTAAGAGATCATTGTCAAGTAAATCAGCCATACATCAATAGAAAAAGCATGCCTAATATGCTGACAAGTGATCGAACTTTAAGAAGGGGCGGACAATCGAAAAGATACATCAGATCTTAAGGATGAGAGAAGAGAAAATTATAAAGGAGAATGTGAAAAGTGGTTGAAGATGATACTGAAGACCGTTGACAAAGAGTGCCTTTCATCCTAAAAATTTGGATAGTATGAGTGGGTCCCTCATGACCATCCAGCCAATGGTTGAAATGGAGCACAATTGCTTTCCTCTATAAAGCAATATTTGATAAAAGGTCTGCTTCCTTGTTATACTCTCGGGAGGTGTGAGAGAATGATAGATTCTTGGAATGGCGCTTGAACGATCAGATTCTATCTTTCCAAGCCAAGAGTGTGATGGTTTGAAGTTTTCCCTGCTAGTTCAGCCAGTGTATGATAACTCTGGAATCCTCGATCAAATGTAGGCTATCTATGTTAAGCCTAGAAGCAAAGAGAAGGGTTGCCCAGGCACCCAGAAGTTTTGCCCTTGTGTTGGTGCCTGGGCCGCAGCAGAGTGTCCACTTGTAAGTAGAATTTGGACTGGCATTTATCAACCCCCCTGCCCCACTCAGAGATCCATTTTGTTGTGATGCACCGTCAAACCATCCTGTCTTAAAATCTTTTGTGGAGGGAGGCTTGACTAAAATATTTTTCCTTTTTTTTTTTGTGTCTGGATACATGTCTTTCCAAATTTGAAACAGTCCCAAGGCTTTAAAATCTACAGCACTAGGAGATGGGTTCTTGTTTTCAAAAAATTTGTAGTTTCTAGACAACCAAATAAACCAATTTACCAAAGGAGGAAGAATTTTGTAATTTTTTTCAGAAGTAGTCCAATGGTCCAAGCCATCAGAGGTGGAATTTCCAATCCATTCCGTTTTGAAGTTGTTGTCCTAATATACTTTGTCCCAAACTAGGCGAGTGAACTAGCAGTGTGTGAAGATATGGTCAGTTGTCTCTTCGCCACTGAAGCAGAGTTGACATCAGAAATATGGGAATATGTCACATCAGAAATACTTTTATAAATCCATCCACTTTAAAAAGAAGAAGTATTAATGTGGAGTGAAACTCAATATGGGATATGTCACATCAGAATCTCTACAATGTTAACACATTGACATTAGCACATTCACCTAGTGACTTGTACCAATTTTGACATTCTTTTGATTTAGGCAATGTTTTATATATACTATTTTTCTCATAATTATTATGT
>WSFP011503883.1:0-13627 GCA_009831015.1 Picea engelmannii | reverse complement strand
TTATTGTAAAAAGGCCTTCAGAGCCTCATTGTAAGGATCTTCTTGCGAATGCGAGTAGCCGTCACATCTCTTCTCAGAGATAAGCTGCCACCATTCTAGCGAGTCTTTCACTCTGTATTTTTACAGTCTCTGTACATTTCTTTTATTAATAGAAACTGTGTATTACTGTATATATGTGTTTATGGTTTCATATCTGATACATTTTTGTTATATTATTGAATATCTGCAATATCTCTGTGCATTTCTTTATTATATCTCCGTTCTCATTTCGTGCCGAAAATAATCCGGATCACATCTCCCTCAAAGTTCTAAACAAAAAGCCTCATGAATACATCATCATTCTCCATGAACATGTTATCAGTGAAGTCTTGCAAGGACACTAGGTATTCTTCAACATATTGAGTTGGTTAACCATTGTGTTTGGGAAAGAGCTTCAAATAATTTTTAGGGAGGTAATGAACGTTCACAGGGAGATTAAATGGGAAAAATATAGTAGTGAACCAAGGGTTTAAACATGGTGGGGGGGGTTTATTTCCCCTAGCTATTCCTCCTCAAAGGTTATCCATACAATTTTCAAGATACGGTTATGTTCTTCAAAGGATAGGAGATTAACCAGGATTTTCAAGAAGGGTTTAACATAATAAATCGCCTCTTTACAAAACCCTATGGGAAAATTATGTAGATCTCTTAAGGATTTAGGAGGTAGCTTGGAAGAAGAATATGAATAAAAATTTATCTCAATTAACTCAAAATATTCACCACCTCTATGAACAACAGAAGGAGATTTTTTTGAATTAAGGTTACCTGAAGATGAAGAGATGTGGCGTTCTCTGAGATTTCTCCAGGTCACGAGATTCTCTAGATCTGAATATATTGGACTATGTTCGGGATATGGTTTATTTCAGGTGTATCTTCTATTACATGTTATATATTTACTATGTGGAGTCACCAGGTGAAATTATCAACAACCATATGCTTGAAACTCGTTCAACTTCGAGTATCATAACTTTC
The DNA here is from genome assembly GCA_009831015.1 of Picea engelmannii. Classification (NCBI taxonomy): domain Eukaryota; kingdom Viridiplantae; phylum Streptophyta; class Pinopsida; order Pinales; family Pinaceae; genus Picea; species Picea engelmannii. The sequence goes on along the minus strand of WSFP011503883.1, from coordinate 12,616 downwards.
AATGTCGTATCCCAGGGGAGATATATCTTCAAATTACGTTCCCCAGAAATGGTTCTATTTCATATGTTGTCCCTCAAGATGTTCCAGGTTGTCAATGGAATGATGTTGAGGCACCCCAGGAGGTAAGACTCAAGGTTAGCCTTAAATACATACTTGCGGTGATTGAAATTATGCAAAAAAGTGGGTAAATTTCTCTCTCTCTCTCTCTCTCTCTCTCTCTCTCTCTCTCTCTCTCTCTCTCTCTCATAGAACTCTCAACCCTCGAATGATCTCAATTTAGATAATAAAAATTTCATCCCCAAGAGGAATTTTTCCATGAGTGCTTTATACAATTGAGTTTAAATATGGGTGAAGTGACGGATTAGAAGAAATGCACGATAAACATATGAGGAACTACAAGAATGAATCTGATAGTTTATGGAAAAGACTAACATGTTGAGAAATTAATAATTCATTAGTTTTAACAGATATACCAAATCATTAAAACAATAAACAACAAACATCTTCAAACATTTAAATCCATGGAGGTACCCTCTACATATCATTAAACATATGGAGAAATGACAAGAAGTGGTCATTGTTAAGAGGAAATCACTTCAATATCATAAGCATACAACACACAGTTATACTGAACATGCTATATAACACGATTCTTGAGCTTTTATTAATGGAGATCTGATACAAGAAGCCAAAATGAGATGGTGGATTTTACAAGAGTGCATGCGCACAAAAAAAACAAGCTAAAAGATAACGCAAGGGATGAATCTCATGAATCTTGCAACCTTAAAAATATGTCTTTGTCTGAGGGGGTCTTGATCAAACAACTCTGGTTATAAGAAACACTTAAATTCCCCAAAGTGCCAACCCAAAAAAATGAGATCCTCATCTTAATTTATAGGATCTTCATTTGTAGGAAAACCATTTGGTTTAAACCAATACTTATTTTTTTTTAAATATACTACTTTTCATAATATTGATACCTCTCTAGGTTTTCTAACTTATTTCCAACTAATGTTTTACTCGGTAAAAATGATTTTTATCCCTAGACCTGACCCACCACATTGTTAATATAAATGTTCCATTTTCTCGATATGTGATTAATATTTAGAGATATCTATGTGATTAAATTGATTCACATTATTGTGTTGAGTGATTTGGACTTGGGTCAACAAGGATAAGGGTTATCCATTTCCTCTCAGCTAACACAACCCAATTAAAATTGGGCACAATTGACCAATCCTATACATTGTTTTCTTCAAGCTTCTCTAGTGCACCGATAGGATTGGAAATTGCACCTCAGGGAATATTTCCATATGTCCTTTGGCTCTCATATGTTGGATAATGATACCAGAGGAGGAAATTATCCTCTTCATGTAACATGGAACATGTTCTCCCAACGTCTATAGTGAATATGGTTGATTACCTTCTCCTAAAGGGAGAGACTACTCAGGTTGGTCATCATCTGTGACACCTGACATTTGAGTAACTCACCTTTAGAAATAAAAATAATCATAGATTGGTTACTTATAATCCCTTTGGTTTTCCCTTATATGAGCTTGACACGTGCCTAGTGGATAAAACTAATCATATAAAGTGATTTGTCACACATGTCCTTATTTGTTGAGCTCTAGGGTTCACGTGAGTGTGTATGTCAAGGCAATGATTGTTTTCCTCTGTTAGTTGAAGGAAGCAATATCATGGTTGGTGAAAGAATGTAGAAGTGATGCGAAATATATTTTTATGCATGACATATTTTCTAACTAATTTGGCAGGATGTCAGTGAATCTATCACTTGCTTGAAATATTTCACCTCGTGCCTTTGTTCAAAACATGCGTCATTTTCCCAATGGTTTGGCACTTCTAAAAACTTGGGGAGCACATGAAATTTGGATGACATTATACTGACATAATCATGGACCCACAGACATGTGGTGGCTTAATATTTATCCATGTTAGTGTTGAAGTGCCTCTAGGCGCGTCCTATGTGTAGTTGAGTTTGATATGGCGACCAAAGTCCTAGTGGGCTCCTTTGTACATGTGGCTCCCTTTGACATGCTCAAAAGTTCATTTTTGGACCATCAGGATTTCTCTTACTTCTTTGGTGTTGAGGTGGACTGCTACATTGGCTCCATATGGAATTGAGTGGACAGACAAATATGTGCTCAGTGGGCGGGTTGACAACTTGAAAAAATCGAAATACCACTCCTGCGACCCTAGGGGAGTGGTTTTTTCTTTTTGTATCCATTTCATGTGACACCATCCATCCTTCAACACATGGATCTTAAAACCATTGTCACACCCCAACTGTGTGCTACCTCCTGTGCACTTTCCCAATGCGACATAGGCTCTCCATCGTAGATCAAAATCACTTGTAATCGTTTGATCATCAGGCCCGCACCCTCACCAACACTCGGACCTTAAGCCCTAATATTATTTGAAAAGGGTATTAATATTTTTTATTTCATGAGTATCCCTCTTTTAATCTCATGATAATTTCCCAGGCTCTAGAAACTTATCCTTGGTCCCTTATGGATTTTTTTTCTTTTGAATTATCTAGGGAAACCTGAATATATTCCACACCTTTTGCTCTATGAGACATTTAAGCTCACCTTCAGCCACAATCAAGGTTCCATTCAAATATCACACCCTTATTTTGAAAAGATGTGATTGGGTGTGAAATATTTGAAAAGTCCTCAAAACATATTCTATAATATCCTACTAGTCCCATGAATGATCTCACCTCTAAGACATTATTTGGTACTAGCCATCCCTCAATGGATTTTATCTTCTTAGGATCCACTGTTATCCCTTTGAAATTATATGGCCTAAATAATGTATCTGTCTCTGGTATAATGAGGACTTGCCCAACTTTGCATACAATTGATGTTCCCTCAATACTTTTAGCACCATCCTCAAGTGTTCTTCATGCTCTTCTTCAAACTTAGAGTATATAATAATGTCATCCAAGAAGACAATGAAAAAATTATCTAAGTAATTTCTGAAAATACCATTCCTCAAACACATAAAGAAAACTAGTGCATTTAACAACCCAAATGGCACCACTATTAACTTAGAATATCCATACCTCATTATGAAGGTTCCCGTGCTAATATATTCTTCTTTAATTATCACCTAATGATATCTTGATCAGATATCAATCTTGAAGAATATTTTTGAATCTTTTAGCTTATCGAAAAGATCATTTATCATTGGCAAAGGATACTTGTTATTCACAGTCACCTTATACAGTTTTATGAAGTCAATGAAAAGCCTCAAGGTAGCATCCTTATTTTTCAAAAATAATACTATGGAACCCCAAGGAGACACACTTGGTTGTGTATACCTCTTCTTCAAAATCTACTCAAAATGCATTTGTAATTCCTTCAACTTTGGTGTATTCATCCTATAAGGATTGTTGGACACTGGGGCTAGTCCAGGAATCAAATTTATAGAGAAATCAATATCTCTCTTGGGTGGAAAACCTGACATTTCTCTAAATATATCCTCAAATTCTTTCAATACTACATAGTCTTTGATGCTTGGCACTTATCCTTGGGTGTCTCTTCCATATGTGTTGCAAATATTTGACATTTTTTCCTAAATATTTTATTTAGCTGCAAGATTGAAACTTCTTTAATAGTTGTTTCCCTTGGAATACCCTATATTGTTCTCAAGTTCTCTTCCTCATCCAAGCAAGTAAATGCCTTGTTATAACAATCTAGGACAACATGATTATTTTCCAACCAATCCATACCAATTAGGAAATAATATGAACCCAAATGTATGATATTCAAAACTACCTTTGTGATTAGTCCATTCATGTCCATTGGAAATTCCTTAATCATATCATTAATTCTTTTATTGGGTCCTATAACTATCTGAACCAACCAATGTTTCCTAAAAATTCTTATTGGAAAATGAAATATCCCCACCATATTAGGATTTAGATAACTATGACTAGGTCCTGAATTAATTAAAATAGAAATGGGTTGGTCATTGATCTTACCTTATACTTCAATCAAGTGGGACTCAAAGTAATCTTTATTCTTATCCAGGGCTACATAGATACTTGAAACGTTTCTTCCCATGTCCTCCACTATATCATATTGTTGTACATTTCGAACAATCCTCACTTTTTCCCCTCTGTGAGGGAAATATCTATACATATGCTCTCCTTCACAACCCCAACATCTAATAGGTTGCTTCCTTGATATTCTCCCCATTGTTTCATTCATTTTTGGATCATTGGAAGCTAGGTGTCCCTCAAGATTATTTATGAATAATGGTGGCTTGGTCCCCTTCTTCCTTTGTTCCATCTTTCCTTTTTTCTTGTATTCCCAAGCCTTTTGGAAAGTTGGTATTCCTATATGTGTATCATAGAGGAATTTATCTCTCACTACGGTTTCCTCCAATGTCTTTGGATAATCATATTGTATATTATCATTGAAAATCAATAGAAGCCTACTCATGTACCTTTTAATCTTGACCTGTTCATCCTTGATTAAGTCAACATGTTTCAGTAGCTCTAAGAATCTTCTTTCATACTAATCCATGGTCAAACTCCCAATATTTATTTGGAAGTACTCCTTCGTCTCCTTATCATAATAATTCTTGTTCAAGTACTTCATTTGAAAATACCTTTTGAACTCCCTCCAAGTAAACTTTATTCTCATTAATGTGTTTCAATTGTACAAATAGGTCCCACCACATTCATGCTTTTCCATTGAGCTAGTAGATTACAAGTATCCCTTATTCCTATTAGGAGTAATCATTTAATTAAAATTAATTCTTCATTCCCAATAGCCAAGCCTCTACATCATCATCTTTCTTGTGTGCACCATCAAAGGTAGGAGCATTCATCTTATTCATTTCTCCTTGTAGTTCATCTACCCTCGACCTCCTATTATGCATTCTTACAGGAGATAATCTTGGAATATTGTGTTCTCTTCTAACCAAGTGTCTTGGTGAGTGATGGTTGTGTCTACCAATACCTTCTTATTCTCCTCTTCTAGCATGATACCTATGACTTCTTAACTTTCTTGATTGTGTCTCCTTGTCCATTTTATTCTCTATTTTGTTGAAGCTCTGTAGAAAATTGATGTTGAAGTCATTTTGTTGCTCCTTGGATTTCATAAGCCTCTCATTATCATCTTTATAACTTTTTGCATCTCTTTGTAGACTCTTTATAGTCTCCACCAAATTCATACGTTCTTCCTTGTCGTCTCCATTCCCATTGGATTTTGTCCCTACATTACCCATGCTAACACACAACCCCCTGACTTTATCTTCATGGTTGTAAGTCCTATATCCGTATTGCATGCCTTTTATCTATATATTGATCTTGTTTTGACCTATTTTCTCTTAAATCTGCAAAATGTGTAGGAAACAATATTTGTTAGATTAAAATAGTTTAACAAATCTATTAAGATTATGCACCATTCTTCCCTTTTTTAAAAATAGAATATTATTTCAAATTTCTTATGAATTCTACAGTTCGATTCAAATTTATGGTTGAGTATATGGACTCATCTATCCAATACCTTTCCAACGACTGTTTTCTTCCTCAATTCAGATCCTTGAACATAAATTTATGGATATTTAATCATTACTTGTTTTCTCCTTTTCCACACCTTTCAATTAGGTGCACTTTTGGCCTTGTCCATGCATCCTTTACACTAGATCCTTTGACATTTTGATATAATATCATTTGGGTTCCTTAATGAACATATTTTGGACAATATGTCCAAGTTTCATCTTCATCTGAGCTCTATGTTGCTAGATACATATTACTAAAGTTTTGGTTAATTTACTTCTTTTAGCACAAAATGGTAAAGGTGTATTCTACCCTATCCTATGAATTTTTAAGTGCTCAAATTATGAATCTGACTCCATGAATGTCTTCTATGGATAACTATATTTTGATATACTAATCATGTTCCCCAATCCAATTCTTCAGAAGGAAGTTATGGCATATGAATTGAACCAGTACCAAAAAATTATCTTGCATTGTTTGGCCCATAACTCCCTCATACAGGATCCATTTGACGAACAATTTATCTCGTTATAAATTTGTCTAGAAAAATGGCCTGAAATTTAAAAAAATGGAAAACACCAATTTTTTGAGTAGATTTTCGTAATTTCTATAAATTTTGGATGACTTATGCCAACTAGGATGATGTTGTGGCATCTTGAGTCCATCTGACACCTTAGGGTGGCGCCATGTTAGCCTCTGCCACCTAGAATTGCATCATCGTACTACCCACATTATACATTATCACTTTCTACTTTTCTATTCTTCCTTCCTTCCACTCCACATGCATTACTTTTCCTTTCGAGCCCACAATCCCACATGGTACCTTCTTATTTGTTTGTGGGACGGTCGAGCCCCATTCTGCACCCGATTCGCGACGTGTGAAAACTTGCATGTCCATCTGATCCAACAATGGATGATCAGTGGGGGTTGGAAGAGATCAATGGTTACCATTCAACCTCATGTCCCCCTCCGCCGACCTATCGCATGTTAACAAAGGCGGGGGGGGGGCACAGGAAGGGGGTCCGGGGTGGAAATAGATGGTTTCCCACCTTATGACATGTAAAATATTTCATGCACCATGGAAAATTATTTGGTGGTTTCCAAAACCACTAAGTACCGCCCATGGTGGTTTCCAAAACAATAAAGGACACCCCCCCTCACATCAATGTTCTGCAGACATTTCAACGCCTACCACCGTAGCTCCACCTCATCTGCCACCTTCTACACCTATTGCCACATATGCTACTTCTACAACCATGTACATGCCACCATGGTAGTACAAGTCACCCCTATTCCATTTTAGCTAGCATATGGCCCCCACATCATGCTGACATCACCATATGGAAAATACCCAAAATTTTCCAATTTTCCAAAATTTCTGAATTTTCAAAAATGTCCCAAAATGTGTAATTTCATAATTCAGCACAGAATTCCATTAAAAATTTGTAATTAACCTTATCATGGCCTATTATGGTCCTATAGGCACCATTCTGACTTATACACATGAATTTCAATCTTTTCCCATCGAAGTTTCCATAGATTTCAATGTAGAAATTGGGGCTTTTGCCCAATTCACCCCATTTTTCACCCAATTTCACCATGGCACTCTGAAGATCTGAAATTCAGCCATCTACAAGCCCAAAAATGCCCAAATAGAGATTAAAATTTTGGAATTTTCACTCATGTGCTCAATTCTTAAATTTTCCCTGCGCATCCTTCCCAATTTTATTGCAGTAATTTTGTCAAAACATTTGCATATATCCCTTTTTGGCATTCTGTCAAATAGTTTCTAGGCATAATATCTAAATTTAACTTTTATGCTCTATATTTGGCCCATGCAGGCTCAATGTTGAACCTTGAGCTCTGATACTACATTGTAACGTGCCCAACCCCAATTTGGGCCACACCACACAAAAATTTTCCTTCATTGATACCACAATGTAACATTCCTCGCTACCAACAATCTTGAAAATCATCTTTGATACCACATTTTAGCATCCATATCCCCAAACTGGGAACTTCCACACTAAATTTCTTCCTCTCATACCAATTAAATTTATAAAATGCTCTACATATGAACAATTTATGCAATCTAACAACATAAAAATAAAGGTATAAATATAACAATAGTTTCATGACATAATTAACATAAAATACACAATAAATAGCATGTAAACACATAAGAACACTTATCTTTTGGAATAGTCACCAATTGCATGAATACCTCTAACATTCCTCCCAGTCATAGACTTTGATGCTCATAAACTCATAGCAACAGGTCACCCCGAGACGAGGCTGGAAACTCCACATGGGAAGGATTCTCAAGCCATAATGAGGTATAACCAACACATTAAGGATCAAGTCAAGGTACCAACTGCTGCAACTATCCTAGAGTCTCTCATTTCCAACTTCCCTCCCCACCCTAGGAAGTGTGCCCCTTCTCTTCTTAACAATCCTTCGATTGCCCCACTTCCCTTTCAGGGCTTCAACAATAATCCAAACAAAAAGTCTCAAAACCCTATAGCTATTTACCAACAACCAGGGAATAGTTCATAATAGATATCTCACCCAGAGAGAATTCTATGGGCCTGACAACCTTCTTCTTCAAAGTACACACAATTCTGATAACCTGCTTCTTCAACTCATATTACCCAGACTTACTAGTTACAAACTGCTTCTCAAGCTCCCAAGTATAAGTATGAATCGGGATGGAAAGGATGGTACAGATGGAAATATTCTAGGTAAGAATGATGGGTGAATCCCCAAAATGTACTAAGTTCATAATTTTTATACACATGTTCCCAACTTGACAGTTGTCATGTTGGGAACTACATGGACCCCACATGGTGATACATTCCTCCCACTTAGGAACTTATGATAGATATGAATATATCGCATAAGTTAGACTTTAGGAATTATTATTATAATATTTCCTTGGCTTAAGCCCCCTTGTCTTATACCCTCTTCCTAAAATCTTATCCCCCTTTATCTCTAGTGGAATTGTATCCCCCAATACTCTTTTGTCTGGTTGGTCTGCAACAATGATGCAATTTTATTAATATATGTATGATTACATATTAAAATGATAGGCTCGCTGGACTTTTAGCATTCTGGATATCCATCATAATAAACACACATGCACTCTAGCCTCAAAACATATTTACAATGCCACTCTATCCCAAAATGTCCTGGATCACCAACCTATTTGTACATTTACAATTGGGGTTCGGCCTAGGGGTATTACAACTTTTAATTTGATTTCAACTTTTGTTTACTTTCGTCGGTCTATTTATATCCTTCTATTTGATTGAATTTATTTTATTTCCTTGAGTATTTTTCCCTTTTATCATTTCTTGAAAATCATCCTAATCTTGAAGTTAATCCCAATAGAGAAACCATCATATTTAGAACATATCAGTCAAGTGAAACAAGGCATAGCACAAAGATTGGAAAATACTGTGTTGTTTAATTGACCCAATTAATGCATCAGGTCGGGTTTGGGAATTGAAAAGTTTCAAATAAAATGCTACAATGTCCAAAGGAGCAATCCGAGGAAGTGTGTAGTGATTATCCATTTGACCTTCGACATCGACCAACAAACAAGGGAGCACATGTACATCCACATTTTCGTGCACCACCCAATGTGACCATCGAGGAATCAATAGGAACCCTGGTCATTGGGATGAAAAATGAATAAATGTGTGAACATTAGTGATCCAAGTGGACATTGGTGGCAACCCACCCATTCCACTGGATCAAAGCACAATTTTTCATTTTGGCATTTTTTCTACACTTTGTCAAGTCTTGAACTTCCAAGGCCATTTTTAGGCCTTAAACAACGTTTTTTAGCACAACAGTGACCAGAAAATAGCTGAAGGCATGGTCTGTGCCAAATGGAATGTGTTTTCCTCAATTGTAACTTTTTATGAGGTATCAAGAAACCCAAACGGAGATCATATGCAAAATTTATGCTGTCAAAAAGTTGACGTATCAACTACCCCCATTGGGGCCAACAAACCTTTTGGTGTTTCACCTCCTGGGGTTAAGGTTTAGCATGTTTAGGTTTTTCTCAATTATTCTTTACGTTAAAAATTCATTTGGAGCCTCATTTTAATGAACTTCTTGTGAATGAGTGTAGTCATGTTGGGTGCAGGCCGATTTTGAGGAAAAGACCATTTTTGGAAAGTAAAGCTTAATTTGGAAAAAGACAGTTGGAAGGAAAAGCAACATGTGTAAGGAAAATCCACATGAAAAGGAGGAAAGCATGAAATGCGCAAAGGAAGTAAGACCTAACCATGTTAGGGTTAGGTTTTTGTAATGTAATGCCTAATAAGAGTGTAAAATAGTATAAATAAGCACATAGGAGGTCTAGGTCGAGGTTCAAAGGGTTGTTGATTGTCAGTGTGGTTCGAAGTGTTGGAAGATATTTTTTTTTGTAAGTTGTTGAGTTGTAGAGAGTCAAGTAGGTTATTGCGTTGAGGATCGGATCACAGGCTAAGGAGCCTGTTGTGATCTAGTTTTCCTCACATAGGTTGTGGAACCTATTTTGTGATTGTATGATGAGATATGTAGTGTGCACAATGCCATATTTTGCAGCATACTGAATAAAAGAGCCTAATAAGAAAGATCTTTGTGGACATAACCTAGGATGGGGTGAACCAGGGTAAAACCTATGTTATGCATGTTTTTTATTGCTCGTTTACCTTCTGTCGGTAGTTATATGATGAGTGGATGAATGAATGAATCAGTAGATCTATTAGAATTCATGTGTAAACCAACATATGAATGAATCTTAACAATATGAATGGATAAATATGTTGAATGTATGGGGAAAATAGATTAGAATCCAATATCCTCACTCTTCCCTAGACTACAAGCACTTGATATTTGTAGTCACCCATAAGACTATCTCGGGTGAGACTACGCAGTACACCCTATGTGTTGTGTTTCCTTTTGGGCTACCAGGAGGGACGATAGTTTTAGAGGGTTTTTTTTGGAACCCTAATCAGATATGAACCTGGGTATGACTAAGAAGTAGGAAAAGGGGAGAATTCAACCCAAAAAATGTTTTTTTTTTCCGCTGGAACTGCATGGGATTGAGTGGACGGGATCCGTAAAAGATTCATGGAGAATGAAGGTATAACAAGCAATTTTCATACCATGGAATCCAACAAATGTGGATATTGAAATATGGTTGAAAACAAAGGATCTTGAATTTGTGGAGAAGGATAACAAAAACCCTAAGATAACACCACGCAAATATCCGGACAAGTACATATTTAGCGACATGCATGAGGTATTTTTCTCTGATTTCTCGCATATGTTGTAGGAGTGTCTATTGAGGTCAAAAGAAAACCACCTTACAATTAGAATCATACAACTCGAGTGGAATCATGTGGAGATCGTGCAGTTACAAAAATTTAACAACAAATTCACACGCCCAGTAGGTTTCTGGTTAGACAGTATTGTTGCAGGTTTTATCAAAGAATTTGCAGTAGATACCGTGAAGTCTTATAGGGAAGTAGATCAGGATTTTCTAAAAGGACCTAAAGGTAGGTATATCATATCATTGTACACTTCAATCAATATTTTACTGTATAACAATGGTGTGATGGCGATGGATTCAGATAACTAAACTTCCCTTCGTTCATGGGGGAAGAGGGGAAGCACTGACAAGAGGTGTAGAAATGTAGGAAGATATGGATAAGGGAAAGAAGGAGGAGGCCATGGACCCAATCATGATGGAATAATATTAGATAAAGAATATAATGGAAACAGATGGAAAGACATGTAGTGAATTACCCTACCAATATAAGATGAATAATAATAAGAAATCCATAAATGATAGAGAGGGCTTGGCAAGGGATGAGGAAGAGGTAGAGGATCTCCAGGTTGTGGAGAAGATTGAGGAAGTCCTACATGCAACATGAGAAAGGAAGATAAGCAGTCCAAAGATAGGAATAGAAGGCAGAACTCACATACATGTCAATGTCAGTGTGGAACCCATAACCCCATGTGTGAATAATAAAATAGAAAGAACGCCATTGTTTAGATAATTGAATTTTAGTGGAATAAAGACAACAGAAAGTACATCCAAACAAGGAGAATAAAATGGAGGAGCCAGTTCAAGAAGTAGTAGTCAAATATCTACAACACGTGGAGGTAATAGTTCATCACAATTCAATATGGTAGGACATGATCCCACAATTAGGTTACCATAATTTCGAGGAGAGGCATCTGAGGACCCTGAAAATAATTTATTCATATGCAAGAAGATCTGGGAAGCAAAGAAGATCACAAATGAGGATAAAAAACTTGCGCAGTTATTTATCACACTAAGAGACCACACACTGGACTGGTACATGAGCCTAGTTGTAAACAATCCACCAGGAAAAAAAAGGATGATTGTAGATGTCAAGAAGTTACTGATCAATGAATTCCAAAATCCTATCTCAGAAGATTAGTACATGAATGAGATGATTGAAATCAAACAAAAACAAGGTGAGTCTCTTTGGGAAATTGATTATAGGTTTAAACGATTGAAGGGTAATTTGAAGTATGTCATGACTGACATACAACATAAAAACCTCTTTGTGAATTCATTATTTCCACATTTGAAATACCCATTGAGACAAAATAAGTTCCAAACCCAGGCAGAGGCTCTGCAGACATCCTTACAGTTGGAAGAGAACTAGTATCAGAAGAAAGATCTAGCAATAGATGAAATGAAGGAATATCTAAAGAATCTAACATTCTAGCTTAATCAGAATAAGGGAAAAGAGAAAAGAGAAGTTGTTTGGTGTACCACATGTAGAACAAAAGGACACCACAAGAATGAATTCCCAACGTTCGCGCAGTATATGGAAACAGGAGTACCAAACCCTTTTCCAACAGGAGGACCATGGTGCGAGATCTGTAAAGAACATGGGCATGATCCATATCATTGTCCAATGATGCAGAAGTATCAAACAATACCCAAGAGTTCATATTGCAACTTTTTCAAGTCAATGGGTCATGATGATAAATATTATAGGACAATTGACTTGATGAGGGAAAGAACTTCAGATACTTATATGGTGCAAT
>WSFP011503882.1:0-13627 GCA_009831015.1 Picea engelmannii | reverse complement strand
GATTCAAAATGAAAATGTCTCCTTGGTATATATAGGAGACTAGGAGGTATAATTACAACTAATGGCCTAAAGCCGACATAAATAAAATAACATTACTAATATCATATGCCCCAATTAAGGGGTAATGAGCAAATATTAGGGCTTAACATGACACCTCTTTCCCAGCTTGGATCCACTAACACGTGGCACCTCCACGACCTACCACCTGGCGCGACACGTGGAAGACACATCCCTACAGATTTCTATTTTAAAATGCCAAGTCCACTAGAACACATGGCATAGTATTCCTTTGACATGTGACACCATCCTTTCCAAGACACATGGGCTAACACTGCACTTAGATTCCTTCTCTCCGACAAATTTAATAGTTCTGAGCAATTTGTGATCAACGGTCTCAACCTCTTCAAAGTTTCCACTTGTGCAATGGTTAACTCTGCCTTTTCTTCTCTCCCACTGAACTCCACAACTAATATTAAACCTTGTTGTCCCCATATCTATGTTCCTCATTCTCTCTCAGAGCCTCTCCATTCATATTTCTCCAATACTAGGGACTTCGAACACACTCTAATATTCAAATCCAACATCCCTGATCTCCCCTTGGAGTCTTTTCCTCTTTCATAGATCAATGACTCAAATGCCCTCTTGGAGTCCATCCGTTTAGGGTTTATTCTCCCCCGTGACACTCCAACAGTACCACTCTAAAAAACTAAGAGAGACTTTCCACTCATCTACCACTTCAACCACGGTGCCATCGTGTACCTTCCACCTGGCATGACACGTAGCATCCTACCACATCACGAACCACTCTCCAAAACTATTGAATCACCCTGACATGTGGTGATCTTCTCCACTTGACATGTGGTCCTTCCTTGTGGGATAATGTAATACACATGTCATCACCGACACATGGCCCATCCATCTAGGTGTTGACACATGTATATTATGCAGTAGTAGGATGATGTCACCTCCTTACGTGCTCCACATTCATCACATCACACCCACTCTCAATGGACGATACAGATCTTCCCTCGAAGTGCCTCCTTTACAAGTTCAATGACCTAAAATAATATGGCTAGGATCATTATCTGACCAAATATATGACCTTGATTCTTTCTCGGAACTCATACCTTCAGAGTGCATCATCTTAGGGAAACTACGAATGGTACCCCTCTAAATAATGGTTGATATTTCTCATCCTATGGATTGAGGGCTAGGATTAGGACACATGTCCCTCTAGACTCCTAACACATAGTGTCCGTGCTAAATCCTTTTTGCGAGTAATCATTCAACAAGTGTCACCCACTGGGCCAAGCTAGCACCTTTACATTATTGTGATGTCAACCTCCTCGCTCCTCTTTTGAACGATTCTCACAGAAATCAACAGTGAAGATCCTCTCACCCAATGACAAATTGATGGATCTCGTGGTATCGTCAATGCATGTGTAGTCAACATTCTAGCCTCCTGCCGGTTCACTGACCTTACACATCCAATGACAAAACGACGACATCAATGTCCTAGATTACACTGAGGTTCTATAACCGATCAACGGTCTAGATCTACTATCATGTAGATCTGATGGTTATGATTAGACCAGGTTCCCAAGGACCTTCTGATCAAAAGGGGATCCACTTTCACTCTACCAACCTATACCCATATGCAATTTGTCACCCCTTGGACACATGGGTTGTCGATCTAGCAATCCATGTCATCATGACATTAGCATTTCCTTTTCCATCTAAGGTTTTCCTAGATCAACGATGGAGGGTTTCGTTCGAAAAGGGTCACAGATCAACAATTTTCGTCGACTCCCATATCAAAGCATCATCGAGACTCCTAACGTGACCTCCATTCTCCACCATAGATCGTCAATGATGACATAAATTTCATTGAAAGATCAAATCTCTCCCAAAATTCCATCAATCAAATCAATGGTTATCGTTTGCAATCCAGTTTCTAGTGTCATCGGGCCTTGTATCGGCCTCGACACTTGGATATTTCCAACGATGCATCTTTCCATCGAAGGGTTGAGATATCTTGATCAATCAAGTTGATGGCTGTGATCTTCCTTGGGTTAAAGCAGGGTTTTATGGTAATATAAACCACCAATTGGGGACTTGGCCATTTCTTTGAATTCTATAGGATCTGGTCTCATCCTACAAGCTCATAATCACTCAACTATCATATGTTATTCAAGGTGAAAGAGGAATTCTCTTGCATATCTTGCAAGCTTGCCACACAAGAAAACAAGGTCTTTTGTAGACGTAATCCATCCACTTCATACGTTCCCACTATTTATCAGTTTCATTAAAAACTATTGCAACCTATATAGATTTCACATGCATTCAAGTCATTGACCATAAACAATTTTCATTTAAATCAAACATTCACACATGCATACATATATACATATCATGTACATAATAAACAACATCTGTGAAAAATTTATCTAATACATAATTTTCCAATGCCAACTGACTATGGGTGTCTTCCTTTCCACCCAACCATAGGCTCTGCATGCTCCATAAATTCGGCAGCAGGCCACCATTGTTGCAATCCATGATACCACTAGGGAAATCTCTACCCACACCTCTACTATCTCAGGCCTCTTCGAGGTTTATCATATGCCTTCCAACATCAATCTTGCGGCCTCTTAGCTCAGGATGGGTTCTTGGGTTCTCAAAGTAGTCCTGCAACCAATTTTTTTCTCTTAGACTCCCTCCAACCCCCTTCTAGTTCTTCTTCTGTGCATATCTATTTTTATCTATATCATCCTAAGTCTCCTACACGAAATATGGAAATTTCTCAACATGTCCCCTTCCTTCTATCAGAAGGCACTCGGGTCAACCTGGGGGTTGTGGAATAGTATGTTGGGTACCTTTGGTTGACAACTTCCTATTGTCTCAACCAATCCTTCCATGCTTCCATTCATTGGGGTGGTTGGTTATTTAACCATGAGTCATTTTCTTATTAACTAAATTTTTCCTTGGGATTAGGTTAAGGTTTATTAATCCAAATCAAATATTTCAACAAGGAGGATTTGGTCATCTTAGCTTGATGAACCCCTCTCTAGGTTCCCTCACTTTTTCAACTAGTGGTATCATGGCTAGTTCTCAATGCTTCACCCTCACAGTTAGTTGTTGGCAGTTACAATTACACAATAATACATTTACATTGTTTGCATGCCATTTCATGGCAATCATTGAACATGATTAATTACATGCTAGGGGAAACAAGGGTCTTACATTGGTCTTGCATTTTTGGTTACTCCAAGCAATCAATCCATAGATTTAAGAGGGAATTTTCTATTATTAACCACACGAGTCGCACTTCCCTCCTTTTTCCTTGATTTTAGGATATTACCCACCTTTTTTCTTGATTTTAGGATCTTATTCCATAATTTTAGGATTATATTTTCTATATTTGAGTTCCTAGAGTGATTCAAGGAGCCTTATCCCATGAATCAAGGAAGGGAAGAACTTTACTTTGATTTTTTTTTATCTATTTCATATTTTACATGATTTATTCATGAAGTAGATTCTTTTTTAAGGAAATTCAATCACCACTTGTCATCTTGGGGTGGTTTTGAGCTAATTAAGTCATTTTTGAGAGATTACATGGATAATCAAGGAATTTAAGCTCTGAGCTAAATAAAATTAGGTCTTCATGCATCACTCATGCAATTCAAATTTCCTTCTTTATAATTTGAATTTCCTTTATATACTCATATTATTCATTCAGTTTGTATAGAATTAATGAGAATCGAGTTGTGTACTCCAAAATATTTTTTCTCTTCTCGCTCTCTCCTTTATTTCACTCTTTTTAAATTACTAAAAGTATTGTTATTCGTTATGTTTCTAGATCTCTTTGATCTCTTGTAGGTGATCATCAAATTTTACATGGTATCAGAGAAAATTGAAATCTGGGAGGAGCATATTTTTTTCCTAGAAGAAGACACATCAAACAAGATGGATTAGCCCTAACGTGTTTTTCTTACTCCATTCAACTATAATGAGTGGAAGTTTGAGGCAATTATTCTCTTGAGCAGTATATTTGTAGGATTACTATGGGAATAAATATTAAACCCAATTCTGCAGTGGAGAATGCAAAGTACTTTCATAGGATGGATGAGGACTTTGGGTTGTTGTGTCTTTCAATATATTCAAATCTTCATTTTCATATCATATCCTAAAACACCGAATGAAGTATGTGTTATCACTCTTTCTATCTTGGGCATTTTCAAAGAAACATTTTTTCTACGGGAACTTCTAGTAGTGCCTCCATTAAATTTTGGAAAGGGATGATCGGGATTCACATTTTTTATCAAATTTTATAAAAATTTGGGTGCAATGTTATTTTTATCATGGATAGGGTTTATTTTAGCCAAAATATAAAATTGTTTCTTCCCTCCGGAATATCAGGGTTCTAATTTTGTGCAAGGTCGTGAATAAAATAGAGCTCGAGCCTAAAAACATGTGTCAAGTGTGCACTCAAGTAGATATTTAGGTGCCAAGAGGAACACCTGAAAATGCACAAGTGGCAAGAGAAAGAATCCACAAGGGAATCTATGGGGAAAGTTATTCAAAATTCCAAGTGCCAGATCGCCCAAGTGGTAAAAACTTGATTCTCTCTGCCTTGTTTGCAACCCTCAGAGAACGAATAGTATGCAATCAAGGAACAACTTCTTGTTGAAATGATGTTTTCCATATTCTGGCCATGGTTATTATCATAATGGATGATTTTTAGAACCTTAGAGGATGGAATGAAGTTTCGACCTTCAATAATTGGGAAAGGTGATAGTGGTTTTTCACAATCCATTTCAAAGATAACATTAATGTTGTCTTTTCCAAGTTCCCTGTCCAAAAGAGATCATGCCCAAGTGTTGGAGCAAGCAGATCCATGATGGTGTTAATAGCACAAAAGGTTGTGATTCTCAAATGTTAAAAAACTAAATGATTAAGGTTGTCACCACAAGTGCCAGCTCAGATCCCAGGCAAAATGTTCAATGTCCAAGTGTTACACGAAAGTATTGTGAATATGGAGTGACAAGTGTGCTCATAAAGACTAACGGGAAAATAAATTGAAGTCCCAAGCACCATGAGCCTCAATGCATGCATCCATGTGAGTGATTTCCCATGTTAACACAACGATCAAGCAATGATAGTAACTATAATTCGCTGAGTTATTATCCTAGAACTCCATCATGGTGCAATGTTTTTCATCATGTTTATGAAGGTTCTCAAAACTAATTGGCTACGGAACAGGGTTGGATAAAGTTGAGCATCAAAATTTGGAGCTTACAAACCCTTATCAATTTGGCCCAGAATAGTTGCAATAAGGATTTGCAAGGAACTTTTTATGGAATTCTCCATGTCAAAGAGAAGAGATGGAACAAAAATGGAAAATCATATAGCAGTTATAGGTTTGTAAGATAATTGATGATTGGAGGAAAAATATTCAACAAATGTGCATAGGGGGAAAGAGGATCATAATAAATTCTAGGTTTAAAGAAATTAGTTAAGCAATTGATCCACACTTCCAGGAAATTTCCTGATATGAGGGAGAAAAATGAGTAGACAGTTGAATAGTCATTTACAACATTCCAACATATGAAGACAACAAATGTATTGGTGGCAGGGAATTTGATAAGAAGTTCCAGATTCGAAGGGATTGGACGAAGTTGAAATTCAATTTTTCAGGCAGAGGATTATCCCAAATCCAAGCATAATAATAACAAAAAGATTGACTCAAAGTCATGTGGAAGTCAAAGGTCAACACCTATCATTAGTTGAACATGTTTTGGGCATCAAAATAAACAGAACCACATATCAAGCAGAAAATCATTCCAAATCCAAGGGGATTTGTTTGCAACCTTTAACAATTAGAGACATTTCTTGCAATAGTTTTATTGTTATTTTTTATAAATTTTATTTCCTAGAAGCTAGGGTAGTCAATAGGATGTATTTTCTTATTTAAGTCATAATATGTAATAATTCAAGAACGAGGGGGATCTTGTGAAGACCCGAGAGGTCTGAGAGAGAGTTTTGAATATTCAAGAAGGGATGAGAGGGAGTTGTAGAGTATGTAAGGTCTCTGTTATATTTTAGACCTGTCTTATTTCTATGTCAAAGAACTTCAGCTGATAAATAAAGCTTTTGATCAGTTAGTCGTTCCATTTCTGTTTTATCATATTTTATCAATTTTTTTCTATTAGATGTGTGATTGCTGAGGATATTGTAGTAAGGATTACTACAATAGCTTCCATGAAAAGCATTTAATTCATTTTATAATGTTTGGAAAGGATTTCTAAGCTATTACAAGATCTTCCTATAGCTATGCCAAAAACAAGTTTCTTTGGTCTAACCTACAATTGTGTTTTTCCTGAATTCTTCATTCGCAACTATTTAATTTCAAAACAGATCTATGCCTTATTTATCTTGACTTGTCTACCATAGAATGCTAGGTTAAGGTCATTATATTTAATGGACCCCATTCCTAATGGCTTCACTGCCTTGTTGTTGAACATATCACTCTCAAAATTTCCTGAAAACCCACCCCAATTAATTTGATTCAAGGATGTGCTAGGATTGTTCCTAAAGAAGTCTAGGAACAACTTCTAGTGCTAACATCTTATGGCATTGTTTTCAGGAATGGAAATGAAGTAATATTTCCTGGGAGAATGACATTGATCAGATTCTATTCTTGATGGTGAAAAAGAAGTGAACACATATATCAGACTGCTTATCATTCACCCGGTGACTCCACTCCATGAAGGAAGAACCTGTTAATGACTTCACTGATATGGGACAACAATGGCCATGGAAGCTATATTGGCTCCGAGGCTTGCACCTCTCAATTTTTCAGCTATTCCTAGTTTTTCGAATCCTACGCTTTTTTTCTCAGAATGCGCAGACTTTCTTCCTATTTTTAGTGGAAAGGATGGAGATAATCCTGCACAACATCTCATCAAGTTTCAATTGGATGTCTATCATGAAGATTCTCTCATGAAGATGTTTGTATACTCATTAGATGGTGATGTGAGACAGTTGTACATAACTCTTATGATCTCTAGTATTTCATCTCTAAAGGGTTTCCATGCCACTTTTCATTCATATTGTAAGAGAATATATCCTGTTGAGCACCTCTTGAATAATTTTTGTGAGAAATTAAAATCTCTTAGAAAAAAATTCCATGAAGAGTTTAGTGATGAGATCAACAAAGATATTTTGGAATGCTCTCATTATGCTTCTAATTTTGATGATCATCAGAATGTTCATCCTCATGAAGAAACTATTTTAAACCATTCTTTATTGGATGCACAGTTTTTTGATACACCTACTTATGATAATTATTATGATTCTGATGAAGATCAAGCTATTGATATGAATCCAGAGTCCCGAGAGCATCTTGAAACAAAACATTTTGAATGTCAAGATTCAAAATATTTTTATGATCAACCCATTTTTGATGAATATCTCGATGATGATGATGAGCATAATTTTTTCATGGCTTGTTTGGAACCTCTTAGCATTGTTTCTATATATGATGATTGTGGATCTGACTCTTGGGAAGGCAATGGAGGTTAAAATAAGAAATGACAGAAGTAAATGATCATGCCTTTATCACCAAATGATGACCAACAAATTGTAGAAATTAGTAAGTCTTCATTTGTAATTCCTGAAACTGGACCTGTGGAAGAAATCAAACATAGTATGATCAATAATGAAAAAAGTTTGCAACAACCCCCATTTTTGCATAAAAATAATATTGGTAGTAGTAGAAGCAGTGTGCAGGCTCGATTCTTTTCATTCTCGGGAATTCATAAGGAGGATCTAACACCGAGCCAATCTTTCTTGTTGGATCATAAGGAAGTTGTGCATGAATTTCATGACCCTGTGGCATGTTACATGGAGTTGAAATGGGGTCATTATCCTTGTCTTTCTGGATTCATAAAGGTCGTATTCTTGGGTTGTAATTATGATATCCAAGATTGTTATTTACACTTTGTAGTCCTTGATTTCATAACCTTGCACAAAATTGGCAGATTTCAATTTGTTAGCCAATTGCTTATTTGGCTAAATTGGAAGTCCAGTTTTACATGAGATGTTTATTTCAGAAATTAGAAGTAGGTAGTGTAGATAATAAGATCGCTTCCCGAGCATTTGGTTTGTAGCAGTATGTTTTATTCAGCAAAATAGTTTAGAATTTGAAAAGTTGCAGAGGTTTGGAAAGAAGTTGATGACTCCATAACCCAATGGATAACGCACACTGGATCTGCAAGTTCTTGGCAACCTCATAGGGAGGACTCCATCCCCCATGGATCCCATGTTAGCTCTCTTTCTTTCTTGGGAATTTTCAAAGAAAAAATTTTGCTACGAGAACTTCCGGTAGCGCCTCCATTATATTTTGGAAGGGGATGATCAGGATTCACATTTTTTATCAAATTTTATAAAAATTTGGGTGCAATCTTATTTTTATGAGGGCTAGGGTTTATTTTAGCCAAAATATAAAATTGTTTCTACCCTCGGGAATACCAAGGTTCTAATTTTGTGCAAGGTCATGAATAAAATAGAGCCTGACCCTAAAAACATGTGTGAAGTGTGTGCTCAGGTATATATTTAGGTGCCAATAAGAACACCTGAAAATGCACAAGTGGCAAGAGCAAGCGTCCACAAGGGAATCTATGCAGAAAGTTATTCAAAAGTCCAAGTACCAAATCACCCAAGTGGTAAAAACCCAATTCTTTGTGCCCTATTTGAAACCCTCAGAGAACACATAGTATGCAATAAAGGAACAACTTCTTGTTGAAATGATGTTTTCCATATTCTGGCCATGCTTATTATCATCATGGATGATTTTTAGAACCTTAGAGGATGGAATGAAGTTTCGAACTTCACTGATTGAGAAAGGTGATAGTGGTTTTTCACAATTCATTTCAAAGATAACATTAATGTTGTATTTTCCAAGTTCCCTGTCTGAAAGAGATCATGCCCAAGTGTTGGTTAAAGCAGATCCACGATGGTGTTAAGAGCACAAAATATTGTGATTCTTAAATGTTAAAAAAATAAATGATTAAGGTTGTCACCACAAGTTCCAGTTCATAGCCCAGATAAAATGTTCAATGTCCAAGTATTACATGGAAGTATCATGAAGCTGCAGTGAAAAGTGTGCTCATGAAGAATGCCCATAAAAGAAATTGAAGTGCCAAGCACCATGAACCTCAATGCATGCATCCACGTGAGTGCTTGCCCATGTTAATACAACGATCAAGCAATGATAGTAACTATAGTTCTCTAAGTCATTATCCTGAAATGTCATCATGGTGCAATGCTTTTCATCATGGTTATGAAGGTTCTCACAAAAAATTGGCTATGAAATGGGGTTGGATAAATTTGAGCATCAAAATTTGGAGCTTGCAAACCCTTATCAATTTGGCCCAGAATAATTTCAATAAGGATTGGTAGGGAACTTTTTATGAAATTCTCCATGTCAAAGAGAAGAGATGGAACACAAATGGAAAATCATATAGAAGTTATAGGTTTCTAATATAATTGATGATTGGAGAAAAAATATTCGACAAATGTGCATAGGGGGAAAGCGGATCATAATAAATTCTAGGTTTCAAGCAATCGATCCACACTTCCAGGACAAGTCCTGATATGAGGGAGAAAAAGGAGCAGACAGTTGAATAGTCATTTCCATCATTTCAAGATATGAACACAATGAATGTATTGGTGGCAAGGAATTTGACAAGCAGTTCCAGATTCGAAAGGATTGGCAGAAGTTGACATTCAATTTTTTAGGCAGAAGATTATCCCAAATACAAGCATAATAACAACAACAAGATTGATTCGAAGGCATGTGGCAGTCAAAGGTCAACACCTGTCATCAGTTGAACATGTTTTGGGCATCAAAATCAGTAGAACCACATATCAAGAAGAAAATCATTCCAAATCCAAGGGGATTTGTTTGAAACATTTAACAATTCGAGACATTTCTTGCAATAGTTTTATTGTTATTTTTTCTGAGTTTTTATTTCCTAGAAGCTAGGATATTCAAGAGGATGTATTTTCTTATTTAAATCATAATATGTAATAATTCAAGGAGGAGGGGGATCTTGTGAAGACCTGAGAGGTCTGAGAGAGAGTTTTGAAGATTCAAGAAGGGATGAGAGGGAGTTGTAGAGTATGTAAGGTCTGTGCTATATTTTAGACATGTCTTATTTCTATGTCAAAGAACTTTAGCTAATAAATAAATCTTTTGATCAGTTAGTCATTCCATTTTTGTGTTATCATATTTTATCAATTTGCTTCTATTAGATGTGTGATTGTTGAAGATATTGCAGTAAGGTTTACTATAATAGCTTCCATGAAAAACATTTAATTCATTTTGTAATGTTTGGAAATGATTTATAAGCTATTACATGTTCTTCATGTAGCTATACCAAAAACAACTTGCTTTGGTCTAACCTACAATTTTGTTTTTCTTGAATTCTTCATTCGCAACTATTCGATTTCAGAACAGATCTATGCCTTATTTAGCCTGACTTGCCTACCATAGAATGTTAGGTTAAGGTCATTATATTTAATGGACCCCATGCCCAATGGATTCAATACCCTATTGTTAAACATATCACTCTCTAAATTTCCTGAAACCCAACCCAATTAATTTTATTCTAAGATGTGCTAGGCTTGTTCCTAAAGCAGTCTAGGAACAACTTCTAGTACTAACATCTTTCGGTGTCGTTGTAGGGGACGAAAATGAAGTAATCTTCCATGGGAGAATGAAATTGATCAGAGTCTCTTCTTGATGGTGAACAAGAAGTGAACACATATATCGGAATGCTTATCATTCACTTGGAAACTCCACTCCATGAAGGAAGAACCTGTTGGTGACTTCACTGATATGGGACAAAAATGGCCATGGAAGCTATCTTGGCTCGGAGGTTTGCACCTCTGAATTTTTCAATTATTCCTGGTTTTCCAAATCCTGCGCCTTCTTTCTCATAATGCACATATTTTCTTTCTATTTTTAGTAGAAAGGATGAAGATAATCCTGCACAACATCTCATTAAGTTTCATCAGTGCATAGATCAATTGGATGTCTATCATGAAGATATTCATATACTCATTAGATGGTGATGTGATACAATGGTACATAACTCTTTTGATCTCTAGTATTTCATCTCTAAAGGATTTCCATGCCGCTTTTCATTAATACTGTAAGAGAATCTATCATGTTGAGAACCTCTTGAATAATTGTTGTGAGCAATTAAAATCTCTTAGAAAAACAATTCAGGAAAATTTTAGTGATGAGATCAACGAAGATAGTTTGGAATGTTCTCATTATGCTTCTAATTTTGAAGATCATCAGAATTTTCATCCTCATGAAGAAACTGTTTTAAACCATTCTTTATTAGATGCACAGTTTTTTGATGCACCTACTTATGATAATTATTATGATTCTGATGAAGATTAAGCTACTGATATGAATCCAGAGTCCTGAGAGCATCTTGAAACAAAACATTTTGAATGTCAAGATTCAAAATATTTTTATGATAAACCCATTTTTGATGAATATATCGATGATGATGATGAGCATAATTTTTTCATGGATTATTTGGAACCTCTTAGCATTGTTTTTATATATGATGATTGTGGATCTGAATCTTGGGAAGGAAATGGAGGTGAAAAGAAGGATCTTCAAAAGCAGCTGATCATGCCTTTATCACCAAATGATGACCAAAAATTGCAGAAATCAGTAAGTCATCATTTGTAATTTCTGAAACTGGACCTGTGGAAGAAATAAAACATAATATGATCAGTAATGAAAAAAAATTGCAACAACCCCTAGTTTTGCAAAAAAATAATATTGGAAGTAGTAGAAGCAGTGTGCAACCTTGATTCTTTTCATTCTTAGGCATTCAGAAGGAGGATCTAACACCGAGCCATTCTTTCTTCTTGGATCATCAGGAATTTGTGCATGAATTCCATGACCCCGCGACATGTTACATGGAGTTGAAATGGGGTCGTTATCCTTGTATTTTTGGCTTCATAAAGGCCATATTCTTGGGTTGTAAGTATGATCTCCAAGATTATTATTTACACTTTGCAGTCCTTGATTTCATAACCTTGCACAAAATTGGCAGATTTCAATTTGTTAGCCAATTGATTACTTGGCTAAATTGGAAGTTCAGTTTTACATGAGTTGTTTATTTCAGCAGTTAGAAGTAGGTAGTGTAGATAATAAGCTTGCTTCCCGAGCATTTGGTTTGCAGTCGTATGTTGTTTTCCGAAGATTATTTTAGAATTTGAAAAGTTGCATAGGTTTGGAAGGAATTTGATGACTCCATAGCCCAATGGATAAGGCACACTGGATCTGCAAGTTCTTGGTAGCCTCACATGGAGGACTCCATCCCTCATGGATCCCATGTTAGCACTCTTTCTGTCTTGGGCATTTTCAAAGAAAAATTTTCGCTACGAGAACTTCCTGTAGTGCCTCTATTAAATTTTGGCAGGGGATGATCGAGATTCACATTTTTTGATCAAATTTTATAAGAATTTGGGTGTGATCTTATTTTTATCAGGGCTAGGGTTTATTTTGTCCAAAATATAAAATTGTTTCTACCCTTGGGAATAAAAGGGTTCTAATTTTATGCAAGGTCATGAATAAAATAGAGCCCTAGCCTAAGAACATGTGTTTAAGTGTGTGCTTAGGTAGATATTTAGGTGCCAAGAGGAATGCCTGAAAATGCACAAGTGGAAAGAGTAAGCGTCCACAAGGGCATCTATGGAGAAAGTTATTCAAAAGTGACAGATCACCCAAGTGGTAAAACCTCGATTCTCTGTGCCTTGTTTGAAACCCTCAGAGAACGCGGAGTATGCAATCAAGGAACAACTTGTTGTTGAAACAATGTTTTCCATATTCTGGCCATGGTTATTATCATCATGGATGATTTTTAGAACCTTAGAGGATGGAATGAAGTTTCGACCTTCATTGATTGGGAAAGGTGATAGTGGTTTTTCACAATTCGTTTCAAAGATAACATTAATGTTGCCTTTTCCAAGTTCCATGTCCGAAAGAGATAATGCCCAAGTGTTGGAGCAAGCATATCCATGATGGTGTTAAGAGCAAAAAAGGTTGTGATTCTTGAATGTTAAACAACTAAATGATTAAGGTTGTCACCACAAGTGCCAGTTCATAGCCCAGGTAAAATGTTCAATGTCCAAGTGTTACACGAAAGTATCGTGAAGCTGGAGCGACAAGTGTGCTCACGAATAATTCCCAGAAAAGAAATTGAAGTGCCAAGTAGCATGAACCTCAATGCATGCATCCACGCGAGTGCTTGCACATTTTAATACAACGATCAAGCAATGATATTAACTATAGTTATCTGAGTTATTATCCTGGAACGCCATCATGGTGCAATTCTTGTCATCATGGTTATGAAGGTTCTCAAAAACAGTTGGCTACATAACAGGTTTGGATAAAGTCGAGCATCAAAATTTGGAGCTTACAAACCCTTATCACTTTGGCCCAGAATAGTTGCATTAAGGATTTGCAGGGAACGTTTTATGGAATTATCCACGTCAAAGAGAATATATGGAACACCAATGGAAAATCATATAG
>WSFP011503881.1:0-13627 GCA_009831015.1 Picea engelmannii | reverse complement strand
GTTTGCAAGTGTGTATAAGGACGGCAACAGATCGTAAGTAAGATTTTCTTATTAGAGTTTGCTGGAATTTACCTTCTTTAAGTGGTAGGAATCTTCCCATTGCATTTTTTTATCAATGTTCTCTCATTAGGACTATATATCTGAATTCTTAATTTGTAAACAGCAAGAAATTGATAGCTTTAGCATGCTAAATCCAACTGTAGTTGTCATTCTTCTCATTAGATATAGCTCAATAAACTATTTCCTCATAGACTCCATTGCTTTATAGGATTCCTAGGCACTAATCTTGCTTTACAACCCTTTGAAATTCATAAATCTTAATCATTTACTTCGCTGGTTTGAAATCTGAAATTAATAAAGGTAAAATCAGAATTTAGATTTCATTCCATAAGCCAAAAGGAATCTTTTTTATTGGCTGTAGCCTGTTTCAGGATCTGGAATTTACACTTAAAAAATGAGCTTGTTTAGATCTCATATTCCCTAGCAAAGGACTCCTTTTGATGTCCCAAAACCTGGAAATTATAAATCCAAAATCACACTTCAGGTTTTCATTTCTAAGTCAAGAATCTTGTCTTTTCTATCCATCCGTGTTAGACTTAGAGAGTTGTGTAGGGATTCTGCCCTTCAGTTGGAGAAGAGCCAACCTAAAGTGTGGCATAAGGTTATTGAGGTGATAGTGGATAACCTCTCCAAGTTGCCCTTAGGTACCTTGTGAATTAGGACATTGACACATTGGGTGAGGGTTTGAGAGGTAACAGGCACATTTTGTGAATTTCTGTTTTTCAGCACTTGTTCTTGGGTTTTGCACTCTCTCTAGTACAGTAGACCTATCTCTCTCTAGCACACTTGTGGGGAGGTTATTCAGAATTTGGGTGAGATTTTGTTCCATCAAATTTACTGCTGACCCTTATAAATCTCAACAATCACCAGGCTCATGAACACATACATGCAGCACTATCTTTTTTTTATCATCTCTTCTTAAAAATATATAGCATCCCCATATAGTTATGGTGGTTTAACCACCTAATGCTTAAAATAACATTAATTATTACATGTTGACCACGAATTATACCATTAATGCTACTAGGATCTAAGATGAAATGATCAATACACATGTATACAAATATATTTGTGCTAACGTTATTTTAAAATAAAAATACTTCGGACATTTTTCCATTACCTGCCAAAAGAAATCCTCTATAGCTGGTGTCGACCGAAGAGCTGAAAGAACTTTTTCTGTTTCAATAAAGCAGCAACAAACCACGGAGTCTGAAGTCAAGTCACAAAGACGAGGCCTTCCAGTAAGGGCTTCATAAAGGCCCAATGTACTTCCATGGGAAAAGGTTGGGTGCAGATGATGTCTATTTCCAATATGCTTACTTCTCCACTGTACAGTAAGGGCCGAGGCATTAGTTCTAGAAACATTAAAAACAACTGAACGGACCTATTGATACTGGGGATTATCATGAAATACGATCTTCAGAGTACTACAATAGAATTTGAAAATACCCAATACCACACGTGAATGCTGATAAAGACACGTACATTATTATTATTTGGTGTTCCAATCTTACTTGGACAACTCCATTGGCAATAAGCCATTAACATGATCTTGAAAGTACTAATATAGCATATGAAAATAATATGCAATACCATACATGAGTGCTGACAATGACACACTGTTTATTGTTATTTGGTGTTTTCATCTTACTTGGACGACTCCATTGGCAATAAGCCATATCCCATCAGGTTTAGAGCCTTCTCTATACAGTGAGACTCTACGCTTTATCATTGTCTCTTCCACAGTGTTTCCAAGAGCCTGACGAATATTTGAAGGTAAAGCTCCCAAGAAAGGGTGACTGCTTAAGATCTCAGTTATAGAAGGCATCTTCACCAAAGGAGGATTTCGCAGAAGCTTCTTCAGATCAATCTACATATGGAAATACAGTATGTTTTAAGTAAGGAAATCAACAATGAATGTGATAACAATAGGTCCTAATATTAGATAGCAACTTCATCCATACTGAAAAGTGGGCATTACACTACTCATAAATTTCAAGTTTAAAACCACTGAATGCTAGAATTTTTAATCAAATAATACCTGTACGGCATCATGAAGTTGATTCATTTCTTTTGCCTCCAATAAGCCAGACTTCTCAAGATTTTGAACATATTCACTAAGTTGTAATAAAATAGAGTACGTTACTTGCTTGGTTTTGATCACACGCAAAACCTACAATTAGCCATGAAAGTTCTTTCATTCATAGTACCATAAAGTAGAACATTATTTCCATGTAATTAAGGATTAATTTAATATCACCAGGAGAATAACTCCAGATCTGAAAGCTGTTTCTTTGAATCTGAAGTTCAGACAGAATTTATTTGATTATTGTAAAACCTGAGGGAAGGTAAGCTGAACATCTTCTAGAAACTGCTTTGCTGGCTCCCCTTCTGCCTCACTTTCTTGAATTATAGCCTCAGCAACCTCACTCTCGCCTGTGAGAGAAATAGAACTTTGACATTTTTAGGCTTCAATTTTTTTATTGCTCTAGGGAAAAACATAAGTCCATCACCACAAAACAACTGAATTTGCAGCCTAAACAGCATATCCAAAATGCTACTCTAGAAAAGAATAGAACAAGAGCACAAAGGATGTATCTCCAATCCCAACATCATACATGGTTAAGCCTCACAATCATTTAGGATACAAGTCATCCCAAAATTTCCTGAGAAAATGCCCCTGGAGTCTGGAGTCCTGGACCATTACATGTTTAAGCTTTGGCTGCAACATGAAGAAAATGTTTCAGCCCTGGACAAGGTGGCTAGTATGACTTCAAAAACACCAACCCTTCCAGCACAAGAACCTGTCCAAAAATTTGTGCACACATTTCATGCATCAAGAATGCAATGTCCCCACTTTGGGACATCATTTTATTACAGAGTGTTATGCTGACCAGAGTAGCCAAATGGGGGTGATAACAAGTACAAGAGCTATTGAGGGGTTTTATTGGGCCCGACTTGCATCGCTCATCTTATTTCATCACCATGATCCATTCCGCACAGCTTGGCTTTGGTTCCGTTGCATTCCGACAATCTCCGTAATTTTGAGTTATTATGGGCTATATCAATATGCTAATTAAATTCACTAAGGTCATATTGGGCATAATACTTGGAGGAACCTCTTAGTGTAATAGTGCATCGGAATCGAGAGGAATAGCACTACAGGATGGGATGATGAAAAATGACTTTCAGTGGCCAAAGAATCCATAAGCAGGGATAAATCACTTTTTAGAGGTAAAATGATTAATTAATTAATTAAAGTGATTTAATTAATTAATAATAAAATAAAGTAAAAGTCACTTGGAGAGACAAGGTGAACATGGACGATAAAAGAGAGATAGGGGCCTCTATTCTCTCATTATGTTGATTGTTATTTTGATGTCTGGCTTCTTAGCTAGAGAGCCCATGGTAATTGGGGTTTTGAGGGTTTTGACTGACTAAACCCTAGAGATCAACAAGGGAGTGAAAGATTCTCTTGTTCTTGATCCAAGCTTGGCCAAGGAGGTGAAATATTCCTCCCTCACAATTCTACATCAGTTCAGATTCATTGCAGGAGCCACTTGTGCAAGCAGGGCGTAGGTTGAGAGGTTTTCCAGCAGAGAGGGCACACTATTGGGAGAAGATCAATTCGATTTGGATAGCAGAAGGGAGATTTGATGATTCTCTCTTTCCTAGGGGATTTTTCATGCCAAGAGAGCCCTTTCTCATTTGTTATTGGAGGGGTTTCTTTGCAGAATGATTTATTGTGACCAAGGGGCGAAATTACTAAAGGAGGGCGTATTTTTGATGAGTGATCATGTTGTTTGAGGTCGGATTTATCATCTACAGCTGGGGTTTCTTCACATATGAGTTAGCCATCATCAGATCTACAAGTTGTAGCCATTTCATGAAGATTTTACATCATATTTATTGTGCATATTTCAACAAGGCGTAAGCAACAAGGAAGACACATTTCTAAGTATGGGAATTATGGATTTTGCATGATATAACATCTATTATGGGCAGGCATCATTAGGGCATCGAAAAGGAGGATCATTGACACTATTTCCTTGCCTTTTGGAGCCATTATGGGCCAATAAAGTGGCTGTTGTATTACTTATATCAGATTTGGAAATTACTGTATGTTGGACAGCCAAATGCATATTAAATAAAGCAAGGATTCAAGGTACTATCTTATGAGTTTCAATAGCTATTGGTTTCTGATTTATTTGGTTATCATTGCATGTGTTCTTATGTATTACATGAAGAAATATGGACCGAAATACATCAGAAAATACACTTGAATGAATGCTACAGCCATTGCACACAAAGTGTTTGACAAAATGTTTCAATCAGCCAACACATAGAAAACATAACAGCCATCAATTATATATAGCAGCCCAGAATCAGGGAGTTATGAGGAGGTAGAAATTCTTTCAAATGTCATACTAACCCATCAGAAAACCTCATCAAATTCGGGACAACAAGAAGGTGGCATTTGCTAAGGGAAATAGAACACAGTGTCAAAGTGTTTGACGAAAGTTCTTAACTAGTTAGATCTGATTTTTATATCAGATTTGGTTGGGAACATTACAGTGGTATCAGAGTGAATTTCCTTCGCCAGCCTGTGATATCCATTGATGATCTAGAGGAGAGATGGAATTTGTAGATTTTGGAAAGGAGGTCATATATTGTGATAACGAATATGACACCCTTAGTGAGACATTCAGGGCTCAAGTAACATTCCAACAGTTTGTATCCATCAAAAATCCTAGGTGGAGCAAAGATGAGGTTACACATTGGGCGAAAAAGATGGAAGAAATCCATTATTTGAGCAACATAGCAAAGGAAACACAGATTGAGCCTACACCCATTAGATGCAGGGAGCTTTTCTATAGTTGCAAAGTGCCTTGGGAGCCAAATCACAGATGCAGGGGTAAAGGGAAGGTTCACATTATTGAGGTGCACTATGACAATGAGGATGAGGAGATGCATGGGGATGCAACCATAGATGCCTATTTAGAGCAGTCCGATGAGGCTAGTAACTCTTGCGCATCTGAGGGACAGTTGGTTGGACATGATGATAGCATATGTTGTTTATCTTCCACGTCAGGCCATGTTGAGGATTCAACACTTCGGCATAGTAGTGACACGTGTGAGGATTCACGTGTGTTAGCACTGAGATATGATGAGAGTAGGAGGTCGGATGACCTACCCTTGGGCGTAGACATGGCTGTCAGGGAGTCATGCGTGGAGGAGGATGAGCTTTCTATGATGACCATGACACATTTGTCATCTTTTCAGACACCTATGATAGCCACAACACATGAGGATATCAATGGCATCTATGATATGGTGGAGGAGCCTTGTGTGTGGATTGTACACCAGGGGCATATGGATCTACAGACCCAGGAGGAGAGACATGACTTGGAGACAATGGACCTTACACATACCTGTCATTATGAGGAGAGTGAGTCACCTCTTTTGGAGACGCCATTGTTTGATCAGGTTATGGAGACTGACAGTTTGGTGTTACACTTACTTCTAGGACCGGACTGCAATGATGAGGAGGCACTCCTTATTGGTCGGGATGACCATAGCACGTGTCTGGACACATCTGTATGGGATCCAGGCACAGATGATAGTAGCAGGGTGAGCGCACAGCAGGATACAACTGCCCATACGGGATACAGTGTGATTCAGATGGGGCTAGCAGTTGGTGATAGTGTGCAGTGGCATACAGCAGGACCTACTAGCACAATGGATAGTGGGCAGTTCAGTGCCTTATCTTTTGCGAAGAGTGTTGTTGGGGATTCCATGGTTGACACTAGCAGTGAGAGGCATGAGGTAGCACCTCAACAGGAATGTGATCAGGAGTCATGATACTTGGCAGGACAGTTGAGAGTTAGTGAGGACATGATCATGGCAGCCACTAGATGCATCGATGACACACATGCATTTGTGGAAGATTATTGTTGGAGGGCATCGATGGCACATGATAGCTCAGATGGGGGATTTTCCATGGATGACTTTCATACTCTCAGGGAGAGAGTGACTATGATGAGGGTCGACTACCAATAGTTGTTGATGGACAAAGATTACCTATTGGAGGTTGGTGAGACGTATCACAGGGCCCTGAGGGAGCAGGAGTTGGAGGTGGGTCGACTCACTCATGAATTGGGGAGCACACAAGGATTCTTGAAAGGCACACAGACAACCCTTCAAGAATCAAAGTCCAGATTGGAGGAGCTCCTCGAGGAGACTGGTCAGAGATACACCATATCTATCTCGACAGAGAGTCAGATATGTTCCTCAGTTACATTGTTGGAGGATGTACGAATGTCACATGGGCCACCATTCATGGGTATTTCTGAGACAGTCGGTCATACACATACACATGAGGATTCCAAAGCCAGGGGCAGTCATGAGGACACTTTCATTTGTGTTCCAGAATTGGTTGATATCCACACAGAGGATGATCCAGCAACACACCTCGGACATACGATGATGAGA
The DNA here is from genome assembly GCA_009831015.1 of Picea engelmannii. Taxonomy (NCBI): domain Eukaryota; kingdom Viridiplantae; phylum Streptophyta; class Pinopsida; order Pinales; family Pinaceae; genus Picea; species Picea engelmannii. The sequence continues at coordinate 7,075 of WSFP011503881.1, read as the reverse complement.
GATATGTACAGTGGGATTCAGGGGAACGCATTGGATTGCAAGGAGGAGACACACTTAGTGGAGCATGGAGATTCCTCTCCTTTGTAGCAACACATAGTTCTGGGAGATCACCTTCACAGTAGCAGCAGCTATAGGGTTGATGATGGTTGGAGAGTGATTGACCAGCGTTTTGTAGAGTTACCCCCGGTTGTACCTGATGATTGGGGTTCAGTGATGACTACAGGCAAGTATTTACCTTGGGTACCGGTCGACGAGATTTTGGTTGAATCCTTGGGATTGACCAAAGCATGATACTTTCCAGTCCTACAGTCAGTTACATATGTTTCTGTTAGCTTTTCCCGATAATTTCGTCATGAACAACAACATAGGGGGAGATAGACAGTGGCAGGGGACATCGAGAGTTGGTAGGTCGAGACCACCTTACAAGAAAGTCTTTATTGCACACAGCAACATAGGGGTGGATCTTCAAAGACAAACAGTTGAGACCTTGGGCGTGATGGTGAGCATCTTAGGCCATGAGACAACAGATATCTCAGAGGGTGACACAGATTCAGATTCTCACGGGGATGAACATGGAGGGTTTCCTGTTGAAATATTGTAACTGCAAAGAGTATTCTAATTATTATTGATGTATTATTCATTAGATCAATCCCCTTTTGCGGATTGATCATGTCGAGTATTGTAAATGACCAAATCCCCTTTTACAGATTGGTCAAACCCTAATTGTAATAGGCAGAATAAGAAGTCGGCCCCAGAATATATTAAAGGTGGTTATAACTACCCAGAATAAGAAGTCGGCCCTACCAGTGAAAAGACACCTCCGTCCACACGTGCCAGATTGTATAAATAAAGAGGCTAGCGCCTCATTTGGATATACACTCACTTGTTCATCAGAGCGCAAGTTTGGAGCTACAGTTGGAGAAGAAGAGAGAGAGAGAGAAGCGCACTTCTTGGAGAGGACTTTCAGTATTTGTTTGAGTTATCTCTTGGCATTGTATTGGCTATATATACTAAGGAAGTTTTTGCTAGGTTTTCTCCCCCATGAGGGTTTCCCAGGATAAATGATGTGTCTCTTGTGATTGTGTATTTCTCAGTGATCCTATCTATGCTATTGCTATCTAGTGAAATGAAAAGAAACCTAATAATAGCTTAAACCTCAACATGGTATCAGAGCTAAGCTGAAGAGAGCATCTTTCACAACAGAAAGTGAAAAACGTCACTGTTGTCGTACATGCAAATTAGGGCTTTTTGTTGGAGAAGTATTTCAGCCACAAAACCATCTAGAAAAGTGCGCCCTTCCTCAAGGATCACTTTGGCATCCTCAGTGCAAATTTTCAGTTGCTAGATCTCCCGAAAAGTGAAACCCTAGTTTTCACAGAGTACAAGAAGTACTAGAAGCACCAGTCCAGAAATCCGCAGATCAAGTTTGAAGGGATAAAAGTTGGATTTTCTGAAATCTAACCACACCAGGCTACTCGCCTCAGCCAAGCGCACCCCCTGGTAAGTTCAGAATTGAATTTTGAGCATTTTCATTTTTTGGTCATTTTCCTAGCTCCAGGTAAAAGATGTCTGCAAGCACTAAGCTTGCTGACAAGCTAGAAGGTGTAGAAAACTTCAGTGCCTGGAAGTATAGGATTGGACTCATTTTTGAAGAGAATGATCTAGCAAGATTCGTCAAAGAAGAAGTACCAAAACCCAACGATGTTGCAGATAAAGCAAAGCACCAAAAAGACACGATCAGGGCTAAAAGAATCATTGCAGATTCTATCAAAGATCACTTGATCCCTCAAGTATCTTCAAAGAAGACTCCAAAAGAAATGTTTGATGCCCTAACTAGATTATATGAAGGAAAGAACATAAACCGGAAGATGAATCTAAGAACTCAACTCAAGAATACAAGGATGCAGAAAGGAGAATCGATCCAGGAATATTTCTCCAGAATATCATAATTCAAAGAACAGTTAGAAGCAATTGGAGATACCATAGACGAAGATGAACTCATAATGACGGCCCTTAATGGTCTCACATGAACTTGGGATGCATTCATCCAAACTATTTGTGCTAGAACGGAGAAACTAAAATTTGATAGTCTTTGGGAAGAATGTATTCAAGAAGAAACAAGAGTAGCTAACCAAGAAGCTTTACTATCAAGAGATGAAGATCAAGCCCTAGCTACCCACACTAAAGGAGGAAGAAAGAAGTCTTACTTCCAGAAAGAAACTCATAAAGAGCCTCACCCCCAAAACAAATTCATACAGAAAGAATCTCAACCAAAGAGATTTCAAAAGAAAGGACAAAGAAGAGAAAGAGACTTCTCATCTTACCAATGCTACCATTGTGACAAGATGGGACATATTGCGAGACATTGTCCAGCTAGACGAGAAGAATACAAGAAGAAAAATAAGAGGCACCATGCCCATGCAGTTGAAGATGAAGAGCCACCGACAAAAATGATAAGAGATCGAATTGAAGACTATGTCTTAATCTCGGCCCTCTCAGGATCAGTATCACCTGGAGAGGACACTTGGCTCATTGATAGTGGTGCTTCCAAGCACATGACAGTTCAAAGAGATATTCTCTCTTGCCTTTCCAAAAAGAAGTTTTCTCAGAAAGTTACACTTGGAGATGATTATCAATACCATATCAAGGGAGTGGGAGAATCAAACTACAAGCTTAATTCAGGGACTCCAATGAAGATGAAGGACGTACTCTATGTACCAGGTTTGACAAAGAACCTACTCTCCATATCAGCTTTAGAAAAGAAAGGCTTCAGAATTGCCTTTATAGATGGAGAAGTTCTTATGTGGGCTAAGGGTAAAACCATGAAAGAAGCAATCGTCATTGGAAAAGAAGAAGGTGGCTTGTATAAGCTAAAGGGTCACTCAGAAGAAGCCATGACCCATGCCATTGAGAATCCATGTGAACTTTGGCATAGAAGATTAGCACACATCAACTACAAGGCATTACCGTATGTATACAAGGCAGTCACAGGTCTACCAGAACTCAAGGTTGACCATGAAGGTGTGTGTAATGGGTGTGCACAAGGGAAGAACATCAAGAACCCTTTTCCGAAGAGAGACAGTCAAGCAGAAGGAGTCTTAGAACTCATTCACTCAGACGTGTGTGGCCCAATGCCATCATCCTCCATCAGTGGGTATGTATACTTGTATCTTTTATTGATGATTATTCTCGTAAGACCTGGGTTTACTTTTTGAAATCAAAAGATGAAGTGTTCAGTAAATTCAAGGAATTCAAAGCCTTGATAGAGAATATTTCTGAAAGAAAGATCAAGATACTCAAGTCAAATAATGGAGGAGAATACACCTCAAAAGAGTTTGTAAGCTATTGCAAAGAGGTTGGGATCAAGAGGGAGCTCACCACTCCCTACAATCCTCAACAAAACGGTGTAGCAGAAAGAAAGAACCAAACTATAATCGAAGCAGTGAAGACCATGATCCATGATCAAGATCTTCCCATGTGCTTATGGGCAGAAGCAGCAAAAACAACAGTATATGTACAAAACCGATTGTCCCATAGTGCACTTGGGTTCAAGACCTCGGAAGAGATGTTCTCCAGAAAGAAGCCAGAAGTAAGCCATCTCAAACTATTTGGCTACCTAGTATTTGTATATTCTCCGAAAGAGAAAAGAAACAAGATGGACCCTTCAGGAAAGAAGGGAATATTCGTTGGATACTGTGAGGTCTCCAAGGCCTTCAGGGTTTATAAACCAAGTCACCATCATATTGAGATCAACAGGGATGTAACCTTTGATGAAGATGCAGCACTCAAGAAATCCAGAAGATGCCAGCTTGAAGAAGTATATGAAGAGGAACCTGTTATCGCACAGTTTGTAGTTAGGTCACAAGCTAAAGGATAGAGGACAAACTGGCGCAACATGAACCTTCCCCACCCAATGTCACCTCGATGGAAAGGTTCTTTCTATTTAGGGAGGTTAGCCCAGGGGAGACGTCCCCGGTAACCTGGGGTTTGAAGAGGCAAAGGATACAAGGTCAAGTTTTAAGATTCCCCTCCTCGCAGGTTACCACCAGTGTCAGATAGTTCGGCTAATCAGCCGATAAAAGAAGTGTAGGCCCTGTTGAAAACACCTGCCCGGAACAAGACAATAGCAAAACAATATATATATTTGCAGGCTATAACTCAAAGGGTTAGTACTTCTTTAACTATCTGATTTCATTCAATAAGCAATGCAATAGATACAAGATGAAGTCAACGTTCTATTAATTAGCCTATGAAAGATCATCAATTCATCAATATCTACCAAAATGACCAAGCCAGCAGTGTATCCAATCAATAATTTGTTCAATAAATGCTTGACGTCATCACTCAATTGCTTATATTACACCTTTGCTGCGTCAAGATGAGATATTCAACTATGACGTCAGCCTTTATTAAGTTAGCAATGTTAGTTAGGGTTTTAAATTTAGGGTTTTAAAAGGTTGTTTTGTACACTAAAGCCTCAACGTTGGAGATCTAACCAGTGCCTTAGGGTATATGGAGTTAAAAGTAAGGGCACAAGGGCTCGGGAGGATGAAAACTTAGAGACTAGAAGGTAGGGTTCTATGGTGCTGCAAAGGCAGGGCCCTAGAATCAAAACCCTAGGGGAAAGAGGCTCACTCTGGTGTTGCTTAAGCAAGGCCTCATGCTCTTTCCTCCTCCTCTAAATAAACTTGGCAAAACGGCTAGCTCAAAGTATAAATTTAAGGGAGAAACTGTCGCAATGGCAAGGCCTTCAAACCCTAGAAGGTGAAACCCTAGGTGTAGTCAATCTAGGCCTAGGATGTCTCCTCTTTTCAACCTATAACTTTAATGCTAGCTCAGAAAAAGGAAGATAAGTGTAGCAACGGCTAGGTTCTATCTTCTTTCTTCAATAGCTGAAAACTATTTCTCAACAAGGGGACATGTAACAATGACCTACTTGTGTGCTTGTTACCTAGGGTTTTAAATCAGCAATTGCAATAAGCAAATGTAAGAAATTATACCTACAACCATTCATTTAAGAAGTTTTGCATGAAAATTCACTTACATGTCATGAAGAAAGCACAAGAAAACCCTAGTTGTAAACCTTCCTTGAGAGAAATTCCATAAATGCCAAGAAAAATCCTCCAAGAACAAGTGCACCTCACTTAAACACCAAAATTTCCCTAGTAGGGCGCAAGAAATCAGATCTCACAAGGGAGTGAGTTGTGTTATGTCCAAATGAGGGAAAAACATCCTCAATATATATCATTCCATGACCTTTAATTTACAAATTAGGTCATTAAAACAGCCGACAAGGCTGACTACCAAAAATCATATTGTTTTTACATTAACTGCTAAGTAAAAGACATAAAATGAGTAAAAGGTGAGACGTCAAGCCCTTCTGAGGGAGATGTTGGCCCTTTTTGGGCATGTTCAGCATCCAGAAGTCAAGCGTTAGCCCCTTTAGGGCTCCTCTAAGCTGTCACACGTGCTAGTAATCCCATCAAACTGCCACACGCTCAAGATGACGTCTGAATCTCCTGGGTGATGTCCTGTCCATCAAGAGGAAAACGTTCCATCTGAAGTGGGTCATCCCCCCTAGGCTGGGCTCAGCCAAAGTGTCCTAGGTGGAACGTCCTTCTATTCCTTGTGTGCAAACGCTCATCATATCACTGTCCTGTCTCTACCTCTGATGGGATCCCAACAACCATCTGATGGGCTCTTCAGCCCCATGGAGGTCAGAGCTAATCATCTCCCCATGTGTACCGGTCCACTGGTACCTGTCCGTCGGGCATGGTCCTGCACATCAAAAACTTCACCCTCCATGGGCTCATCAGTCCTCAGGATCAAAGCAATGTCAATCATATTTCATCATTAATTTTATCAAATGCATGAATGAGACCCCTAGCATATCATCTAATAGCTCAAAGACATTACACTGACCTACTATACAAAGCCGAACAAAAGACAAAGTGCCCTATTGGGCCAGCATCCATAAGAAGAGGAAAGTTTCCAAAGGACATCATTCAAGCCATGTAACATGAGGTGGTATGGTCTAAGGATGTCCAGACATAGTGAAGACCAGGGGCAGGTATGTTCGTGGGTGCCTTTGTAAGAGACGAGTTGTACCTATCATGGATGCAGTTCTTTCCAAGCCCTTCATTTCCTTTATTCTTTCTTTTATTCATTGTTTTTTCTTTGTTTTTTGCTTCAAGGTCTGACCAGAGGACACTACCTTGGCGTGGTGACCAGAGCTGACAGTGTTACCCACGAGTATTTTCGCAGACATAATAAGGCTGGCTCGTGATGAGACCCCCTTTCCCTTGGCCATACAACCAAGGGTCATTTCCCTGGCGTGGTGACTAGATAATGGCAATGTCATGCTGCTAGATACCTATGAACATAATGGGCTGGCTCGTGATGAGACCTCCCATCCTCTTGGTTAGCTCTTGTTTCATTATTTTTCTTTGGGTCCCTTTTGTTTCTTATCGAGAGGCCTTTTATTGCCTTCTCAGGGATCCCTGGGCGAGGCATCTCTAGGTTTTATTTCCTATGGATTTTATCTTTTACCAGTTGCTTTTACCTCCTAGGCCTTTAGCCCCTTCTTCCCATAGGACAAAGTGTAACCCCTCAAATAGGTCATCCTAATACCCGGACTAGGGGAATGGGATGGATGTATGGGAGATAAGATGTAAAATGATAATATGGTGGGAGCGGACGATGGCTCTTCAAATCACCCCTGGTGACTAACCAAAACCTATAGGTACGAGCTTGCTAGGGCTCCCCGTTAATCGCCAACAATGTTCAAGTAGGTTAGTGTAAGATCCAAGCAGTTGTCAGAAATGTAAGGAACCTGATGCATATATCTGAAAGTTATAATGATCAAACATGACACATACCATGATACCTGGACCAATTACCTCATGGAGCAAGAGTCTTCTCCGATGCAAGTTCAAGCCGATGGTGATGGATGTTGTTGCTGCTGACAGGACAGGTCTGATGAAGAAGAAGAAGGATGGGCCCTCCAGGGCCATGCTCAGGTCAATCCTGCTCTCGGTACTCCATGTCTAGGACCTGTGGGCCTCGAGACATGATC